>JAKCPB010001033.1:0-116174 GCA_021442155.1 Cymbidium sinense
GCTGATGGAGGATATGAGCTCATGTGGTTTTTTTGGTCCTACATTTAGGCTTAATTATCTCGAGGTTGGTCGCTTGAGGGGTTTTTGTACCATCATGCCTAGGATGCTTGTGTTGTGGCTTGGGGTTTCGGATTTATTTGGCTTTTATCAATTCTCCTTTATTTGGCTCTCCTTGTTTCCTAATATTTGCCTCTTGGTTGGTGGTGGTGGATTTGATGTTCTTTTGGCTGCCTTGGTGGTCGTTTTGATGGTAATTTCTAGATGCCCTCTTGGCCTCTCTTTGGTATGGCTTTCCTTTGTCTGGTGCTGCTTATCTCCTACTATTTTGCTATTTGGGTCGAGATTTTACCTTTGGATTTAGGTTGCTAGTGCTCTAGAGATAGTCATGGGTTGTTATTTTGCCTTTGGGACTATTTTGCTCGATTGTGTTGTTCCCCTTATTTATTCCGACTACCCCTTTTTTGTGTTTCTTTTCTTATTGGAGGTGGAGTCGCTTGGTTAATTTTAGCTTGTCCATTCATCCTGTAACTTCTAGGATGTTGGCTTTAAGTGATTTGTTGTGGGTTTTGGTTGGTGGGTTGGCCGGGTCAGCTCTTTTTCTCGCCTATTTGCGTGTGAATTGGATCACTATGGACTATTTTGCCTTGGATGGTTGCTTATATCGTATGCTATGCTCGGCCTTGATGTTTCCTCATATCTTCTCTGGTAACATGCATATGATTGTAACCCTTCTAATGAAGTTTGATGCTCATATGTATTGTTACCCCTTGAGATGATCTTAACTGATTGAGCCTTCTCTTTTTTTCTAAATTATTTATTTATCTTTTCCCTCGAGCTATGACCATTGCCTTTATAGTGTTTTGCGATTTCTTTGCGTTGGAACTTCATAGATGGAATGATCTTTACTCAACCCAAGTAATTAATGTGGATCTTGCTTATCTTGACTTCTCAAAGGGATCATGAGCTATCGACTACTCTTTATCGCTTTCTTGAGTTATATTAGTCTTATTTTGGTCTTTTCTCATTTACTTTTAAGTTATTGTATTTGCTCTTTAATTTTTTCCATTGTACTTAGATGGGGTTTAGGTCTTAGGTTTCTTGTAGCTCTGGAAGAGAACTTTGAGCTTTACCCCTTTAAGGACATTGTATCATTTATTTTATGGTAATAAAATTTAACTTTCCTAGAAGAAAACCCTAACACTAAATGCCAAACCCTAAACCCTAAAAAGCTAAAAACCTAAACCTAAACTAAATAAACCTAAAAATAAAATAAATAAAAATACCTAAACCAAAATAAAATAAAATAATAAAATAAAATAAAAACCTAAACTAAAACTTAAACCTAAACCTAAACCTAAAAGAAAATAAAATAATAAAATAAAACTAAACTAAAATAAAAGAAATAAAACCTAAAAATAAAACTAAACCTAAAATAAAAAAAAATAAAACTAATATAAAATAAAATAAATAAATAAAAAACCTAAACCTAAAAAATAAACCTAAAATAAATAAAAAATAAAACATAAACCCTAAACAAATAAAAACTAAACTAAAATAAAAAAAACAAAATAAAAACCTAAAATAAATTAAACTAAAATAAACCTAAAGCTAAAAAAAAAAACTAAACCTAAACCTAAACTAATAAATATAATAAAATAAAAAATAAACCTAAACCTAAAAAAAAAATAAACCTAAAATAAATCTAAACCTAAACCTAAAAAAAATATAATAAAATTAAACCTAATCCTAAAAATAAAAATAAAACCTAAACCTAAAAAAATAAAATAAAAATAAAATAAAAAAATAAACCTAAACATAAACCTAAACCTAAATAAACTAAATAAAAAACCTAATCTAAATAAATAAACCTAAATAAATAAACTAAACTAAATAAAAATAAAATAAACCTAAAAATAAAAAATAAAAAAAATTAAAAATAAAACAAAATAAATTAAATAAACTAAATAACTAAAACCAAAAAATAAACCTAAAAACCTAAACCTAAACCCTAAACCTAAAAAAACCTAAATAAATAATAAAATAAAAAACCTAAACCTAAACTAAAAAAATAAAAATAAACCTAAACCTAAAAATAAATAAAATAAATAAATAAAACCTAAAATAAACTAAATAAATAAAATAAAATATATAAAAACCTAAATAAATAAAATAAAATAAAATAAAACCTAAATAAAAAATAAACTAAAATTAAACCTAATAAATAAACAAAAAATAAAATAAATAAAATAAAACTAAACCTAAACTAAAAAAAACCTAAAATAAAAACCTAAATAAAATAAAATTAAAAAAATAAAATAAACCTAAAATAAATAAAATAAAATATAATAAACCTAAACCTAAAAATAAACCTAAAAAATAAAAAAATAAAATAAAACCTAAACCTAAAAAAAAAAAAACCTAAACCTAAAATAAAATAAACCTAAACCTAAATAAAAAAATAAACTAAACCTAAACCTAAAATAAAAACTAAACCTAAAATAAAATAAAATAAAATCTAAACTAAAATAAATAAAATAATAAAATAAAAAAAAAAAACTAAAAAATAAATAAAACTAAATAAATAAAAAATAAATAAAAAAATAAATAAAATATAAACTAAAATAAAATAAATAAATAAACCTACTAATAAAACCCTAAACCTAAATAAACCTAAAGTTTAAAACCCTAAATAAAACCTAAACCTAAACTAAACCTAAACTAAAACCCTAAACCCTAAACCAACTAAACCATAAACCCCTACAACTCTAAACCCTAAACCCTAAACCCTAAACCCTAAACTAAAACCCTAAACCCTAAACCCTAAACCATAAACCCTAAACCCTAAGCCTAAGTCCTAAACCCTAAACCCTAAACCCTTAAAACCTAAACCCTAAAATCATTAAACCCTAAACCTAAACCTAAACCTAAACTTATTTTTTTGCTAGAGTTTGTTTTGACTAAGGTTGCTAAAGCCTAAGTTTTTTTTGGGTGGCTCTTTCTACCTTGTTACCTCGTGAGAGATGATTTATTCCTTATTCTATTTTGCACTAGTTGGTTTGTTGCCTCTCCTCTTGAACAATTACTTTTACTTGTTTTCATGGTTGGATGGGTGGCCTTCTTAGTGGAACTAGTGTTTTATGAACCTTCTTTGATGCTCATATGTATTGTTGCCCTCGAGATGATCCTAAATGAGCTCGAGCCTCTTTTTCTCAGCCTTTTCCTCTTTATCCTTATCCTTATTAGCTATGACTTTTGACTTTATAGTTTGTTGTAGATTTCTTTTATAGATTGGAACTTTAGAGAGGGAATGGTCATTACTTAGTCAACCCAAGTGCTATTGTGGATCTTGCTTGCTTTCAAATAAAAAAATCATGAACTAAATTTTTAGATTTATTTTAGTCTACTCTGTCTTTTCTCTATGCTTTTATCTATTGTATTTGCTTTATTTTGTTTTCTTTATTAATAAATGGGAGTTTAGCTCTTAAGTTTCTTGTAGCAGAGGAGTAGAATTTTAGAGTTTTACACATTTTAAGGACATTGTATCTTTACCTTCAATAAAATTCTAACTCCCCAAAAAAACCCTAAACTAAACCCTAAACCCTAAACCCCAAACAAACTAAAAACCTAAAACCCTAAACCCTAAATCGTAATCCCTAAACCCTAAACCCTAAAACCCTAAACACTAAACCATAAACCCTAAACCCTAAAAACCTTAAACCCTAAAACCTAAACAATAAACCTTAAACCCTAAACCCTAACTGTAAACCTTAAAATGTAAAAGAATAAAACCTAAAACCCTAAACCCTAAACTCTAAACCCTAAATCTTAAACCCTGAACCCTAACCCTAAACATAAAACCCTAAACCTAAGTAACTAAAATAATAAAAAAAAACCTAAACCTAAACCCTAAAACCTAATTTAACCTTGATGATAGGAACTCACCCAACCAGTGCTTAGTCAAGATCTTGGTGGAGGCTAAGGAGATGCTATTATCATAGTGATGGTGGGGATCCGAGGTGCTGTGGATATGGAGGTGGTTTGCGGGTGGTTATGGAGGAAGGAAGAGCTCTGAGCAAAATGGTGGTGGAGGGAGAGATGTGGGATATGATGGTGGATCCTTCTACTGAGAGGCCGGGGTGGTTCTGATGGGAACTGAGAAATTGAAGAATGGCTGATCTGATCTACTGCTTATGGAACTGTCTTTATAAGAGAGACAGTTTCTAGGGTTTTGATTTCTATGCATGCTCAATTTTATCTATGTCTGTCTTATGTCTTAGAAAACTTGGTGTGTTACTTGGTTGATGAAATCAAAAAAGAAGAAATGTTGAATCAATTTATTATCTATTTTAAAAAAATAAAAACTCTAAACCCAAAACTAAAACTTGAACCCTAATCCTAAAACCTAAACCCTAAACCCAAACCCTAAACCCTAAACCCTATACCCTAAACCTAAACCCTAAACTAAACTAAACCTAAACCCTAAACTTAAATCTTAAACCTAAACCCTAAACCCTAAACCTAAACCCTAAACCCAAAACCTAAACCCTAAAAGCTAAAACCTAAACCTAAACTAAATAAAAAATAAAAATAAATTAAATTAAAAAATTTAAACCAACAAAAAAAACCTAAACTAAAACTTAAAACAAAACCAAAATAAACAAAACCTAAAAGAAATAAAACTAAACTAAAATAAAATAAATAAAATCCTAACCTAAACTATTAAATAAAGACCTAAATAAAATAAAATAAAATAAAAATAACTAAATAAAACCTAATCCTAAAAAAATAAACCAAAAATAAACCTAAAAATGAATAAAAATAAAACTTCAACCCTAAACTAAAAAAAACCCTAAACCTAAAATAAAAATAAAATAATTCTAAACCTAAACTAAAATAAACTAAACCTAACCTAAAATAAATAAAATAAACTAAACTAAAAATAAACCTAAACTAAAATAAAACCTAAAATAAAACCTAAAACCTAAAAAAATAAAATAAACCAAACATAAACCCGAAAAAAAAATAAAACCTAAACTTAAAAAATAAAAATAAATAAAACTAAACTAAAAAAAATGAACCTAAACCTAAACCTAAACTTAAAAAACTAAAATAAAAATAACTAAAATAAATAAACTAAATAAATAAATAAAATAAATAAACTAAATTAAATAAAAATAAAAATAAACCTAAATAAAAAATAAAAATAACCTAAAACAAATAAAAAAACTAAATAAAGTAAATAAACCTAAAGCTATGAGTTTACTTAATTTACAAAAATAAAGAAAATTAAAAATAAAAAAATGAAAATAAAAAAACCCTAATCGAAAACCCTAAACCCTAAACTATCAAACCTAAACCCTAAACTCTAAACCTCAAACCCTAAAGCCTAAACCCTAAACCCTAAACCCTGAATACCTAAAAATCTGAGCCTAAACTAAATAAAGCTTAAAAATAAAATAAATAAAAAAATTGAAAACTAAATAAAATAAAAAAATTAAAAATAAATAAAAACCTAAATTAAAACTTAAACCTAAACCTAAACCTAAAAAAAAAAAAAATAAAATAAAAAAATAAAATTAAACAAAAATAAAAAACTTAAATAAAATAAAAAACAAATAAAATAAAATAAAAGAAAAATAAAATAAAACAAATACAAAAATTAAACCTAAAAAATAAAGTTATAAAAATAAAAATAAAGCCTAAACCCTAAACTAAAAAAAAACCTAAACCAAAAATAAACAAAATAAAAAACCAAATCTAAAATAAATTGAAATAAAATAAATAAAACCTAAATGTAAACCCTAAACTAAATAAAATAAAATAAACTAAAAAAAAACTGAAACCTAAACTAAAAAAATAAAACATAAAAATTAGCTTAAAATAAAAACTTAAAAAAATAAAAATAAATAAAAGCCTAACCTAAACCTAAGAATAAACAATAAAACCTAAACCTAATGAATAAAATAAAAATAAAACTAAACTAAAAAATAACGATAAATCTAAACCTAAACTTAAAAAAAACTAAACTAAAAATCCTAAACTAAAATATATAAACTAATTTAAATAGAATTACAAAAAAATAAACTAAAATAAATAAATAAATAAACTAAATAAACTAAATGAACCTAAACCTACTTAATCTTAAAAAAACCCTAAACCAAAAAATAACCCTACCCCCCAAACCTTAAACCGTAAACCCAAAACCCTAAGCCCTTAAAAACCATAAAGCCCAAACCCTAAACCCTAAACTAGCCCTAAACCCTAAAACCCCCTATAACCCTAAACCGAACAAAAAACCTAAACCCCAAACCTTAAACCCTAAAAAATCATAAACCCTAAACTAACCCTAAACCCTAAAACCCTACAAACCCTAAACCCCTACAACCCTAAACCTTAAAACCCTATAACCTAAAACCCAAACCCTAAGCCCTAAACCCTAAACCTCAAAACTATAAACCCTAAAGCCTAAACCCTCCTAAAACTAAACCCTAAACCCTAAACTAAACTTTATTTTCACTTTTGGCCTGAGTCAATATGTTTTGACCTCTTGCTTTTGGGTTGGTCGGTTGCAACTTGGTGGTTATTAGCCTAGGTTGCTTGGTTTTCAGCCTTATGGTTTGTCTACCTACTTGTTGGTGGTAGATGAGATTTATGCTCCCTTTATTCTATCTACATTATTTGGTGTATTGGCTCTCCTCTTTAACTTGAATTACTTTTTGTAAGTTGATGGTTTCATTTTTAAGTTTTTTAGTCATTTGTGGTTGCTCACCCTAGTTTGGCTTGGTGACTACTACTTATTGGACTTTGGCTTGAGGGTTCTATCTTTTTGTTGGTTTCTCTATTAATTGGAATTGGCCTAGTACTTGTTGATGGTCGGTTCTCGTTTTCCCTAGTTTGGAGCTTGGATGGGTATTTGGATAATGGTTATTCTGTTGGTGTTCGACTTTATTCTAGCCTTTTCTAGGTTATTGTGATTAGTCTCTTGATGGTTTGGTTTGGTTGCTGGCTGTCATTGCTCGTTTAATGGTACAAGATATGAAACTCTACGAACTGCTAGATTTTGATGTTTACTTGTACCAAGTATGTTGACTATGATGGCTTTGATGTTATTTACCTCTTCTTGTTGGTAGCATTACACATGATTGTAACCCTTCTTTATGAAGTTTGGATGCTCATATGTATTATTGCCCTTGAGATGATCCTAACTGAGCCGAGCATTCTCTTCTTAGCTCTCTCCTTTTCCTCTCTTATGCTTATCCTTTTAGCTATGACTTTTGCCTCTGTAGTGTTTTGTAGATTTCTTTTACAGGTTGAAACTTTATAGAGGGAATGTTCATTACTCAATCAACCCAAGTGTTAATCTTGCTTATCTTGCTTTCCCAAAGATATCATGAACTATCACGACTCATCTTTTACTATTTTCAGATTTATTTTTTACTCTATGTCTTTTTCTTATGTTTTTAGCTATTCTATTTTATCTTTTGTTTTCTTTTCTTTTCTAATGCACTTATGGGAGTTTAGTTTTAGTTTCTTGTAGCTGAGAATAGTAGAATTTTAGAGCTTTACCCTTTTAAGGACATTGTATCTTTTCCTTTATGGTAATAAAATTAACTTTCCCTAATAAAACCCTAAACAACTCTAAACCTAAAACCCTAATCCCTAAACCCTAAACCCTAAACCTACAACTATAAACCCTAAAATCCAAACCCTATACCCTAAACCCTAAACCCTAAACCCTAAAGCCTAAATCTTAAATCCTAAACCCTAAACCCATCCCCTAAACCTAATCCTAAACCCTAAACCCTAAAGCATAAAACTAAAACTAAACCTAATCTTAAACCTAAGCTTTAAACTTTAACTTAAGGCTCCTAAACCTAAAATCCCAAACCTCTAAACCTAAAACTCTAAAGTGGTTAAATCACTAAAATAAGTTTAAAACTAAAAAAATAAATCAAATTCTCCTATGTTGTTGTTTATGTCTTAGAAAACTTGGTGTGTTACTTGGTTGATGAAATCGAATAGAAGAAATATTGAATCTCAATTTGTTCTCTATTTAAAAAAAAAACCAAAAACCTAAAACTAAAACCTAAACCTTAAACACTAAACCCTAAACCCTAAAAACCCTAAACCCTAAACCATAATCCCTAAAACCCCAAATAGTAAACCCTAAACCCTAAAACCTAAACCCTAAACCCTAAACCCTAAAACCTAAACCCTAAACCCTAAACCCTAAACCCTAAATCCCTAAAACCTAAAACCTAAATCCTAAACCCTAAACCCTAAAAAGCTAAAAACCTAAACCTAAACTAAATAAAACCTAAACCTTAAAATAAACCAAAATAAGAACCTAAAACCTAAACCTAAAAATTAAAATAAATACCTAAACATAAACCTAAAATAAAATAAAAAATCTAAAAATAAAATAAAAATAAAACTAAACTAAAATAAATAAACCTAAAATAAATAAACTAAACTAAATAAAAATAAAATAAAATAAAATAGATAAATAAAACTAAATAAACCTACGAAGTTTACTTATTTGAAAAATAATAAAAAATAGAAAAAATTGAAATCAAAATTAAAAAACCCTAACACTAAACCCTAAACCCTAAAACCTAAAACCCACAACCCTAAACCCTAAACCCTAAACCCCAAACACAAAACCCTAAATGCTAAACCCAAAACCCAAAACCCTAAAAACCTAAAAATCTAAACCTAAACTAAATAAAACCTAAAATAAATAAATAAATAAACTTAAACATAAAACAAAAAACGCTTAAACTAAAGCCTAAACCTAATCCTAAACCTAAACCAAAACCTAAGAAAATAAAATAAAAACATAAACCTAAACCTAGAAATAAAAAAAAACCTAAACCTCAAAAATAAATTAAAATAAAGCTAAACTAAAAAAGTATACCTAAACTTAAACCTAAACCTAAGAAAAATAAACTAAAATAAAAAACCTAAAGTAAAATAAATAAACCTAAAATAAATAAACAAAACTAAATAAAAATAAAAATAAACCTAAATAGAAATAAAATATAAAATAAACTAAAATAAATAAATAAAATAAACTAATAAAATAAATAAACCTAAACCTACTAGTTTACTGAATTTAAAAAAAATCAAAAAATAAAAAATAAAAGCCCTCTAAACCCTAAACCCCAAACCCTACACCCTAAACCCTAAACCAGAACCTAAAACCTAAACTAAGCTAAATAAAACCTAAAATAAAATAAATAAAAAACTTAAACCTAAATAAAATAAAAAAATAAAATAAAATAAAACTTAAACTAAAATCTAAACCTAAACCTAAACCTAAAAAAATAAAATAAACTAAAAATAAAAAACTAAACTTAAATAAAATAAATAAAAATCTAAACTAAACTAAAAAATAAAATAAACCTAAAATAAAAAACCTAAATAAAATAAAAACTAAACATAAAATAAAAATAAAATAAACCTAAAATAAAATAAAATAAAAACTAAATAAAACCTAAACCTAAAAACAAATTTAAAAATAAATCCTAAAAATAAATAAAACATAAAACATAAACCCTAAACTAAAAAAAACCTAAACCTAAAATAAACAAAAAAAAAATAAACCTAAACCTAAACTGGAATAAACTAAACTAAAATAAATAAAACCTAAACCTAAACCTAAAATAAACTAAACCTAAAGCCTAAACTAAATAAAATAAAATAAACCAAAATAAACCTAAACCTAAACTAAAAAAAATAAACCTAAAAGTAACCCTAAAATAAAAACCTAAAACTTAAACCTAAAAAAGTAAAATAAAAACCTAAACCTAAACCTAAAAATAAAAAATTAAACCTAAACCTCAAAAATAAAATAAAAATAAAACTAAACTAAAAATAAACATAAACCTAAACCTAAACATAATAAATAAACTAAAAGAAAAACTTAAACTAAATAAAATTAAAAATTAAACTATATAAAAATTAAAAAATAAAATAAATAAATATAAACTAAATAAACCTAAACCTATGTTTACTTTTAATTTAAAAAAACCATAAACCTAAAATAAACCTAAACCCTAAACCTTAAACCCTAAACACTAAACACTAAAAAACCCTAAACCTTAAATCTAAACCCTAAAACCCTAAACCCTAAACCCTAAACCATAAACCCTAAAAAACCATAAACCCTAAACCCTTAACACTAAACCCTAAAAAACCCTAAACCTTAAACCCCAAACCCTAAAACCCTAAACCCTAAAAAACCATAAACCCTAAACTAACCTAAACCCTAAACCTTAAACCCAAAACCCCTAATCTTACAACCCTAAACCCTAAACCATAAACCCTAAACTTTAAGCCCTAAACCCTAAACCTTAAACCCTAAACCATCAAAACTAAAAACCAAGCATAAACCCTAAACCCTAATCCCTAAACCCTATCCATAAACCCTAAACCATAAACCCTAAACTTCTTTTTATTTTTTGGCCTAAGCTGGGTTTTGTTTTTAACCTTTAGCTTTTATGTTAGCCTAATGGTTGCTACTTGGTGGTTCTTGTCTTTCCAGCCTAGGTTGGCTTGGTTTTGTTAGCTTGGTAGCCAATGCCTTCTCTCTCATATTCTGTGATAGATAGTTTTGGCTTTATATATTTTTGCACTAGTTTGTTGGCACCCTCTTGAACTCAAATTACTTTTACTAGTTTTTTCATGGTTGGATGGGTGGCCTTCCTAGTGGGAACTACTATTGGTTGCCTTCAGCCTTCTTTGGAGAATTTCATGCCTACTTTTGGGGTTGCCTCCCGCCTCCTTGTTGTTTGTTGCTATACTCTTTTGGTTTTATGTTTGGTTATTCTCCTGGGATTAGCCTCTACACAGTATGTTGTTTGCAACACATTTTGTGTTATTATTATGCTTCATGTCGGGTTAGTCTTTGTTGCTAGGGAAGTTGGGTTTTTCGACTGGTCCCGCTAACCTGTTGTTGCCTTCTATGGTGGTTTCTTTTGGACCCTATTGTGAGGTGCTTTATTGGTTTTATGATTTTCATGATTCCTTTGTTGGTTAATTATGATGGGTTGTTCTCTAGTGGTTGACTTATGGCTATTTTACTTAGCGGTTTGGTTGGAGGAGTTTTAGTTGTCCTTGAATCTTGGTGGTTGATTTCTCCTTGTTGGTCTTTTTTCCTTCTTGGACAATTTTCGGAGCCTTTGTTATGCTAACCTTGATCCTTTTGGATTGACTTTTGGTTTTGGTGGTTGGTGGCTACCTTTGGCCACCTTTGTGTTTTTGTCTTCTGGTGATTTGCACTCCGCATTTTATGTTTCCTTTCAATTGATGGTTTCATTTTGAGCTATTTAGTCATTTATGGTTGCTCACCTTGGTTAAGCTTGGTGACTGATACTTGTTGGGACTTTGGCTTGAGGGCTCCTATCTGGGTTTGTTGGCTATTATCTAATCGCATTGTCCGTGTCGATGGTCTTCTATTTTTCATAGTTGAGCTTGGATGGGTATTTGGATAATGGTTGTTGTTGGTGTTCTTTTTATTCTAGCCTCTATGGTTATGTGATTAGTCTATTGTGGTTTTGTTTGGTGGTTTGTCGCTAGATGGGCCTATTGCTCTTAATGATTTGGAACTCTACCTGATGTTTGTTGTATATGGTATGCTAGCTATGATGGTTTGCTTTTGGTTGGTAGCATTACATATGATTGTAACCCTTCTTTATGATGTTTGATGCTCATATGTATTGTTGCCATTTGAGATGACCTAACTAAGCCCGAGCCTTATCATTCTCGTTCCTTTTCCTCTCTTTATCCTTATCCTTTTAGCTATGACTTTTGCCTTTGTAGTGTTTTGCATATTTCTTTACTGTGTTGGAACTTTATAGAGGGAATGGTCTTACTTAGTCAAGCCAAGTGTTGTTGTATGGATCTTGCTTATCTTGCTTTCTCAAAAGAATCATGAACTATTGTTGACTCATCCTTTACTATTTTCAGATTTATTTTACTATGTCTTTTTTCTTATGTTTTTTAGTTGTTGTATTTCCTTTTTTTTCTTTTCTTTTTCTAATGTACTTAGATGGGGTTTTACCTCTTTAGGTTTCTTATAGCTCTAAGAGCAGTAGAATTTTAGAGCTTTAGCAATTTTAAGGACATTGTATCTTTTACTTTTACGGTAATAAAATTCTAACTTTACCTAAAAAAACCCTTAACAATCCTAACCCCTAAACCCTAAACCCTAAACCATAAACCCTAAACCCTAAACCATAAACTCTTTTAAAAAAAACCTTAAACCCTAAACCTTAAACCTTAAACCCTAAACTAAAACCTAAAACCTAAACCTAAAACCTAAACCCTAAACCCTAAACCCTAAACCCTAAACCCTAAAAAGCCTAAACCCTAAACCCTAAACCTAAATTCCCTAAACCTTAAACCCTAAACTATAAACCTTAAAACCTAAACCTAAATAAAAAAAGATAAACAAAAAAAATCTAAAACCTAAACTAAACTAAAAAATAAAAAAACCTAGAATAAATAACCTAAATAAAATAAAAACTAAATCTAAAAAAAATAAAATAAACCTAAGATAAAATAAAATAAAACTAGATAAAAAACCTAAACTAAAAAATAATCCTAAAAATAAATAAAAAATAGAATCTAAACCTTAAACTAGAAAAAAAACCAAAACTTAAAATAAATAAAATAAACCAAAAAAATAAACCTAAACCAAAACTATAATAAACTATATATAAAAACCTAAACCTAAACCTAAACTAAATAAAATAAAATAAACTAAAATAAACCTAAGCCTAACCTAAAAATAAAACTTCAAAATAAACCTAAAATAAAAACCTAAAACCTAAACCTAAAAAAATAAAATAAAACCTAAACCTAAACCTAATAATAAAAAAATAAAACCTAAACCTAAAAATAAAATAAAAATAAAACTAAATTAAAATAAACCTAAACCTAAACATAAACTATAAAAAATAAACTAAAATTAAAACCTAAAATAAATAAACTAAACTAAATAAAAAAAATAAAAAAAAAAAAAATAAAATAAACTAAATATAAAAGATAAACAAATAAACTAAATAAATTTAAAACCTACTAGTTTACTTAATTACAAAATCCTAAACCCCAAACCCCACTAAACCCTAAAACCTAAACCTAAACCCTAAACTTTAAACCCTAAACTTAAAACATAAACTCCTAAACCTAAACCCTAAACTCAAACCTTAAACCAAAAAATCAAACCCTAAACCCTAAACTAAACTTAAACCCTAAACTAAATCCTAAATAATAAAATTAAACCTAAAACTAAACCCTAAAACCCTAAACCCTAAACCTAAACCCTATACCCTAAACCATAAAACTAAACTAAACTTAAACCTAAACTAAACTTAAAACCTAAACTTAAATCCTAAACACTAAACCTAAATCTAAATACTAAATTATAAACCCCTAAATCCTAAACCTTAATCATAAACCCTAAACCCAAAAAGCATAAAACCTAAAACCCTAAATCCTAAACCCTAAACCCTAAACCATATCCCTAAACCCAAAACCCTAAACCCAAACCCTAAACCTAAACCTAAAGTAACTAAATAAATTAAAAAATAAATCTAAACACTAAAACCTAAAACTTAAACCTATAACCCTAAGAATGGATGTAACCTTGACTGAAGAACATCACCATCAACCGTGCTGCTAGATCTCGGTGGAGGTAAAGGGAGGCAATGACATCATAAAGGTGGTGGGGATTTGAGGTGTGGTGATATGGAGGTGGTCGAGGGTGGGGTGGAGGTGGGAGGACCAACAAAGGTTACAACCGTGGTGGGGGTAGAGTGAGAGATCGGGATATGATGGTGCTCGCCAGAGGTCGGGTGGTTCGATAAAACTGAGAAATCAAGAACGTCATCTAATTATCTTATGGAACTGTCTTTAGGATTCTAGTTACCTAGGGTTTTTGATTTGCTCTATGCCTGCACATTTTTTATCTATGTTGTTGCTTGGTGTGTTACATGGTTGATGAAATCGAAAAGAAGAAATGTCGAATCTAAATTTGTTCTATGTTTAAAAAAAACCAAAAACCCTAAACCCTAAACTAAAACTTGAACCCTAAACCTAAAACATAAACCCTAAACCTAAAACCCTAAACCCTAAAACCTAAACCCTAAACCCTAAACCTTAAACCCTAAATCCTAAACCTAAACCCTAAAACCCTAAACCCTAAACCCTAAACCCTAAACCTTCAACATTAAACCCTAAACCTAAAACAACAAACCCTAAACCCTAAACCTTAAACTCTAAACTAACCCTAAACCTTAAAAACCTAAGACCAAAAACTAAACTAAATAGAACCTAAAAATAAAATAAATAAAAAATCTTAAACCAAAATAAAAGAATAATTAAAATAAAATAAAAACCTAACCTAAGACCTAAACCTAAACCTAAAAGAAAATAAAATTAAAATTAAAACTAAACTAAAATAAAATAAATAAAAACCTAAACTAAACTAAAAAATAAAAAAACATAAATAAACTAAAAACTAAACCTAAAATAAAAATAAAATAAACCTAAAATAAAAACTAAATAAATACCTAAACAAAAAAATAAACTATAATAAATAAAAATAAAACATAAACCCTAAATTAAAAAAAAAAACTTAAACCTAAAATAAAAATAAAATAAACATAAACCTAAACTATAATAAACTAAACTAAAATAAATAAAACCTAAAATAAACTAAACCAAATCTTAAGCCTACACTAAATAAAATGAAATAAACATAAACCTAAACTAAAAAAATAAAATTGAAAAGTAAACATAAAATAACCTAAACCCTAAACCTAAAAGATAAAATAAAAAGAAAACTAAAATAAAAAATAAACCTAAACTTAAACCTAAACCTAAAAAATAAACTAAAAGAAAAAACCTAAACTAAAATAAATAAACCTAAAATAATTAAACTGAACTAAATAAAAATCAAAATAAACCTAAATAAAAATAAAATATAAAATAAACTAAAATAAATAAAAAAACTAAATAAACCTAAACCTACTAGTTTACTTAATTTAAAAATAAATTAATTAATTAAAAATTTTAAAAAAACCCTAACCCTAAACCCTAAAACTAACCCTAAACTAAAAATCCTAAACCCTAAACCCCAAACCCTAAACCATAAACCCTAAATCCTAATCCCTAAACCCCAAAAAATTGAAACCTAAACTAAGTAAAATGTAAAAATAAAATAAATAAATAAACCTAAACATAAATAAAATAATAAAATAAAATAAAATAAAAACCTAAAATAAAGCCTAAACCTAAACCTAAAAATAAAATAAAATAAAAAATAAAAAATAACTAAAAATATATAAATAAAAAATCTAAACTAAACTAAAAAAATAAAATAAACTTAAAAATAAAAAACTTAAATAAAATAAATATTATACATAAAATAAAAATAAATTATACCTAAAATAAAATAAAATAAAAATTGAATAAAAATGTAAACTTAAAAAATAAACCTAAAAAATAAATAAGAAATAAAACCTAAACCCTAAACTAAAAAACTTAAACCTAAAATAAATAAAATAAAATAAACCTAAACCTAAACTAAAATAAACAAAATCTAAACCTAAACCTAAACCTAAAATAAACCAAACCTTAAACTAAATAGAATAAAATAAACTAAAAAAATAAACCTCCCTAAACTAAAAGTAAACCTAAAAATAAACCTAAAATAAAAACTAAAAACCTAAACCTAAAAAAAATAAAATAAAAACCTAAACCTAAACCTAAGGAAAAAAAAAGCTAAAGCAAAAATATTAAATATAAATAAAACAAAGCTAAAAAAACATCAACCTAAACTTAAACCTAAAAAATTTACTAAAATACCAAACCTAAACTAAAATAAATAAACCTAAAATAAATAAATTAAACAAAATAAAATAAAATAAACCTAAATAAAATAAAAAAATAAAATGAACTAAAAAAACTAAATAAACTAAATAAACCTAAATCTTTTAAAACAAAAAAACCTAAACCAAAAAAAAACCATAAACCTTAAACCCTAAACACTAAATCCTGAAAACCTAAACCTTAAACCCTAAATCCTAAATCCTAAACCCTAAAAAACCATAAACCCTAAACCCTAAACCCTAAACCCTAAACCCTAATAACCTAAACCCTAAAACCCTAAACCTAAACCCTAAACCTAACCCTAAACCCTAAACCCTAAACCCTAAACCCTAAACCCTAAATCCTAAACCCTAAACCCTAACCCTAAACCCTAAACCCTAAACCCTAAACCATAACCCTAAATCCTAAACTTATTTTTTTTTTTTGAGTTTATGTTTTGACCTCTTTTTGTTGGTTGCTACTTAGTGGTTCTCTTCTTTTAGTGTAGTTTTACTCAGCAGTCTTCTCGCCTTACTCTAGGTGGTGGATGATGGTTTATTCTATTTTTTGCACAAGCTTTGTTGGTTCTACTTGAACTTGAATTACTTTTGCTAGTTTTCATGGTTGGATGGGTGGCCTTCTAGTGGGAACTACTATTGTTCCCTTTTGACCTTCCTTTGAAGAATTTCCTGGCAGCTTTTTTGCGGGTTGCCTCCTCTCCTTATTATTTCTTTTGTTGATCCTTCTTTTGCCTTCATTTTGTGTTTGGTTATTCTCCTGGATTAGCCTTTATTGTTTGGAAGCACGTTTTATGTTGTTATTATGCTTTTGTCGTTAGTCTATTATTGGGAAGTTTTTTTCCTTATCCTACCCTACTATTGTTTCCTTTCTATGGTGGTTGTGTTTCTTTGAACCCAATTGTGTGCTTTGTTGATTTTTCCTTTTCCTTGTTGGGATGCTTCCTTTGTTGGTTACTTATGATGGGTTGTTCTCCTGGGTTGCCTATTACTATGTTATTTGGAGGACTTTAGTTGTCTTTGAATCTTATTGGTTGTTTTTTTCCTTTTGTTGGTTGTTTCTATTAATTGGCATGGGTTTGGTGCTTGATGATGGCTGGTTCTAGTTTTCCCTAGTTTGGAGCTTGGATGAGTATTTGAATAATAGTTATTGTTAGTGTTCTAAATTTTTTCTAGCCTCTCTCAATGTTATTGTAATTAGTCTATTATGGTTTTTGTTTGGTGGTTTCCTACCTTGTTGTTGCTGCTTTCTTTATTTAATGTCAGATCCGAACTCTGATTGCCTTGATGTTTTCTTTGTACATATGTCGGTTATGATGGCTTTGATGCTACTCACCTCTTCTGGTTTGTAGCATTACATATGATTTTAATCCTTCTTTATGAAGTTTAGATGCTCATATATATTGTTGCCCCTTGAGATAATCCTAACTGAGCCTAAGCCATCTCTTTCACAGCTCTCTTATTTTCATCACTTTATCCTTATCCATTATATCTATGACTTTGCCTTTGTTTTCTTCGTTGGAACTTTACAAAGGGAATGGTCGCTACAACCTAAGTGTTGTTTGTTTGTGGATCTTGCTTATCTTTTTTCAAAGGAATCATGAACTGCCGACTCATCCTTTTATTATTTTTAAGATTTGTTTTCATCTTTCTCTGTGTCTTTTCTTATTCTTTTATATTGTTTTTCTTTTTATTTTCTTTTCTTTTTCTTAATGTATTTAGCTCTTTAGGTTTCTTGTTGCTCTAAGAGAATTTTAGAGCTTTATATTTTTAAGGACATTGTATCTTTTCCTTTATGAAAACAAAATTTAACTTTCCCTAAAAAATCCTAAACCCTAAACCCTAAACCCTAAACCTAAAACCCTAAACCCTAAACCCTAAACCAAAAGCTAAAACTAAACCTAAACTAAATAAAATCTAAAAAATAAAATAAATAAACCAAAATAAAATAAAAATAAAATAAAGTAAAACTAAAACCTAAACTAAACTAAACCTAAACGTAAAAATAAAATAAAATAAAAAATAAAATAAAATAAAATAAATAAAAACCTAAACTAAACTAAAATAAAAAAGCCTTAATAAAATAAAACTAATCCTAAAATAAAAAGAAATAAATCTGAAATAAAATAAAATAAGAACTAAATAAAACTTGAACCTAAAATAAACCTAAAAAATAAACTCTAAACTCTAAACCCTAAACCCTAAACCTAAAAATAAAAATCAAAACTTAAACCCAAAACCCTAAAAAAAATTAAAAAAAGTTTTTAAAAAAACCCTAACCATAAACCCTAAACCCTAAAACTCTAAACCCTGTACTCTAAATCCTAAACTCTATTATAAAAAAAAACCTTAAACCCAAAACATTAAACAATAAACCCTAAACCCTAAATCCTAAATCCTAAAAACCCTAAACCCTAAACACTAAACCCTAAAACCAAAACCCAAAACCCTAAAACCCTAAACCATAAACCCTAAACCCTAAACCCTAAAACCTAAACCTAAATAAATAAAATAAAATAAAAGCCTCAACAAAAACATAAACTTAAACTTAAAACTAAATCTAAAAATAAAATATAAAACTAAACTAAAATAAAATAAAAACCTAAACTAAACTTAAAAAATAAAATAATCCTAAAAATAAAAAAACCTAAATTAAATAAAAAACTAAACCTAAAATAAAATAAAATAAACCTAAGATAAAATAAAATAAAACTAAATAAAACCTAAACCTAAAAAAAAAAAAATCTAAAAATAAACCTAAAAATAATTAAAAAATAACACTAAACCCTAAACCTAAAATAAACTAAAATAAAAAAAAATAAAATAAACCTAAACATAAACTAAAATAAACTAAAATAAAATAAATAAAATCAAAACCTAAACCAAAAAAATATGCCTAGACCTAAAAATAAACCTAAGCCTAAACTAAAAAATAAAACCTAAAATACACCCTAAAACCTAAACCTAAACCTAATAATAAAAAATAAAACCTAAACCTAAAATAACAAAATAAAAATTAAATTAAACTAAAAAATAAACTTAAACCTAAACCTAAACCTAAAAAATAAACTAAAATAAAAAAACCTACATTAAAATTAATAAACCTAGAATAAATAAACTAAACTAAATAAAAATAAACATAAAGCAAAATAGAAAATAAAATAAACTAAAAGTATTAAAAAAATAAACTAAATAAACCTAAACCTACTAGTTTACTTAATTAAAAAAAAACCTAAACCCTAATCCCTAAAAACTTTAAAACCTAAATCCTAAACCCTAAACCCTAAACTCTAAACCCTAAACCCTAAACCTACAACCCTAAACCCTACACCCTAAACCCTAAAACCTAAACCCTAAACAAAGTTCTAAACCTTAAAACTAAACCTAAAATTTAATAAACCTTAAACCTAAACCTAAACCCTAAACCCTAAATAAAACTAAACTATGAAAAATCTTAAACCAATCAAACTCTATAAACCTTAATCCTTAAACTATCAATCAGAACTTAAGTTCTAAACCTTAATCTATAAATCATAAATCATAAACCAAAATTTAAACCTTAAATAACCCAAATAATTAAACCTAAAACTTTAAATCCTAAATTTAAATCAAACCTCAACTAAACCTTAAACTTAAACTCCTAAACTAAACTATAAATAAATAAACCTAAATCAAACCTAAACCTAAACCTAACCCTAAACTAAACCCTAAATCACAAACCTAAGTTTATACCTAAATAATTAAATAAAATAAACCTAAACCTAAACCTAAACCTTAAACCCCAAACCATAAACATAAACCAAAAGTAACTAAATAAATAAAAAATAAACCTAAACCCTATATCCTAATAAACCTAAACTTAAACCTAAACCCTAAGAATGAGTAGAACCTAAAGCAGAATGTCACCACAACCAAGCTCACCAGATATGGTGGTGGGAGGCGAAGCAAAATTATCATAGTGGTAAAGGGTATAGGAACTGAGGTTATAAACATTGTGGTGGGAGGGAGAAATTAATATGATGATCCACTGAGAGACAGGGTGGTTCCTATGGGAACTGAGAAATGAAAAATGGTCGATCATCTGCTACTCATAGAACTATGTCTTCATAGAGAATTCTAGTATCTAAGGTTTTGATTTGCTTATGTGTTCATTTTTTTATCTATGTTCAGGTCTTAGAAAACTTACTGATGAAATTAAAAAGATGAAATGTTTAATCTGAATTTATTAAAACCAAAACCCTAAACCCTAAAAATAACTAAACCAAAACCTATACCCTAAACCTAAACCCTAAAACACAAACCCTAAAACTATAAAACCCTAAACCCTAAACCCTAAAACCCAAACACTAAACCCTAAACCATAAAACACTAAACCATAAACCCTAAACCCTAAAACCTAAACCCTACACCCTAAACCCTAAACCCAAAATAAATCATAAACCATAAACCTTAGACCCTTAACTCTAAGCCCTAAACCCTAAACCCTAAACCCGAAACCCCCTACAATGTTAAACCCTAAACCTTATAACCCTAAACCCTAAAACCTAAACCCTAAACCCTAAATCCTAAATCCAAAACCCTAAACCCTACACACTAATCACTAAACCCTAAACCCTAAACCTTAAACCTTAACTTTAAATCCTAAATCCCAAAACCATAAACCCAAAACCATAAATCTTAAACCTCAAACCCTAAACCCAAAAAACCTAAAAACCTAAACCTAAACTAAATAAATCTTAAAAAATAAATAAATAAATAAACCTAAACCTAAATAAAATAAAATAAAAATAAATAAAAATAAACAAAAACCTAAACCTAAACTTAAAAATAATATAAATAAACTAATAAAATAAATTAAAATAAAATAAAAAAATCTAAATAAACTTAAAAATAAAATAAACCTAAGAATAAAACCTAAATAAAATAAAATTAAAAGTAAAAATAAAAATAAACCAAAATAAAAAAAATAAAATAAAACTATAAACCTAAACCTAAAAAACCTTAAACCTAAACCCTAAATCCTAAACACTAAATCCTAAACTAAGTTAAACCCCAACCTAAACCCTAAACCCTAAACCCTGAAACCCTAAACTGTAAACCCTAAACAAACCTTAAACCCTAAACCCTAAACCCTAAAACCTAAACTATAAAACCTAAACCCTATACCTAAAACTTAAACTATAAAATAAACCTAAACTTAAGCTAAACTAAACCCTAAACCTAACCTAAACCTAAACTCTAAACCTAACCTAAACTAAACCCTAAACTTAAACCCTAAAACCTAAACCTTAAACCTAAACCTAAATCATAAACCCTAAACTAAACCTAAAATCCTAAACTATAAAACCTTAAACCCTAAACTCTAAACCTAAAACTAAACCCTAAACCTACAACACAAAACTATAAACTATAAACCCTAAACACTAAATAAACATAAACCCTAAACTTAAATAAATAAAACTATAAATAAACTTAAATTATAAACCCTAAAACTCAAACCTAACCTAAACCTAAAATCATAAATAAGCCTAAACCTAAAACCCTAAATCTAAAAAACCCTAAACCTTAAAGTTTAAAGACTAAACCCTAAATCCTAACCTTAAACCCTAAACATTAAAAGCATAAACCCTAAACCCTTCACCTAAAGCCCTAAAAATAAAAAATAAACACAATTAAAAATAAAAATAAATAAACTAAAATAATTAAAATAAATAAATAAACCTAAACTAAAATAAAATAAATATTAAACACTAAACCTAAATCCTAAGTCTCTAAACTAAACCCTAAACCCTAAACTAACCCTAAACCCTAAACCCTAAACCTACTAAACTAAAATCCTAAACCCAAAACCCTAAACCCTAAACTTAAAAAACCCTAAACACTAAACCTAAACCCTAAACCTAAACCCTAAACTAAAGTTTAAAATATTAAACTAAACTATCCTAAACCAAAACTCTAACCCTAAACACTAAACCTAAACTAAACCCTAAAACCATAAATCTTAAATCATAAAACCCTAAACCCTAAATGTTAAACCTAAAATAAAACCCTAAACTAAACTTAAACCTAAACCCTAAACCTAAATTAACCCTAAATCCTAAACCATAAAAACCCTAAACCCTAAATCCTAAATAGTAAAACCTAAACCCTAAACCCTAACCATTAACCAAAAACCTTAAAACCATAAACCCTAAAACCCTAAACCCTAAACCCTAAACCTAAAAACCTAAAAACCTAATCCCAATCTAAATAAAAAAACATAAACTGAAATAAAATAAAAAATAAAAAATAAAAATGTAAACTAAAACCTAAACCTAAACCTAATAATAAAATAAAACAAAATAATAATAATAAATTAAAATAAAATAAATATAAACCTAAACTAAACTAAAAAATAAAGTAAACCTAAAAATAAAAAACTAAAATAAAACTAAATAAAAAAATAAAATAAACTAAAATAAAATAAGATCAAAATAAATAAAACCTAAACCTTAAACCTTAAAAACCTAAATCTAACCCTAAACCCTAAACCCTAAACAACATAACCTAAACCTTATCCTAAACCCTAAGAAACTAAAACTAAACCTAAACCTTAACCCTAAACCCTAAAACCTAAAATCATAACCTAAACTAAAACCCTAAATTTAAACCTTAAAGTCTTTAATAACACTAAACCCTAAACCCTAAACCTAAACCTAAACTAAAACTAAAACCTAAACCCTAAACCAAACCCTAAACCATAAATAAAATAAACCCTAAACCCTAAATCTAAATAAACCTAAACCTAAACCTATACCCCAAACCCTATAACTTAACCAAAGTAACTAAATAAATTAAAATAAACTTAAACCTAAAACCTAATAAACTTAAACCTAAACTAAACCAAACCTAAGAATAAACCTAATGACAAATCACCAAATTAGGCTCATCTAAATCTAATAAAGGTGGCCTAAAATAATAAAATTAATATAAAAAATAATAAACCTAAGTGAGATCTAAAATCCAAACGGGTGGTTCTCCTAAACTAAAGAAATAAGAATGGCCTACAAACAAATCATAAAAATCTAGTTATAAGATTTGCTCTAAACCATTTATGATCTTTATTGTCATTTGTGTCTTAAAAAACCTGGTCTGTTACTTGGTTGATGAAATCAAAAAGAAATATCAAATATAAATTTATTCTCCATTAAAAAAAGCCAAAAACTCTAAACCTTAAACCTTAAACCTAAACCCTAAACCCTAAACCCTAAACCCTAAACCCTAAACCCTAAATCCTAAATCCTAAACCCCAAACCCTAATCCCTAAACCCTAAACCCAAATAATAAACCAAAAAAAATTAATAAATAAAAAAAAATAAATAAAACTTAAACAAACCAAAACCTAAACCTAAACCTAAAAGAAAATAAAATAAAAAAAATAAAACTAAACTAAAATAAAATAAATAAAAACCTAAGCTAAATTAAAAAAATAAAAAAACATAAATAAAATAAAAACTAAAAGTAAAATAAAAATAAAATAAATCTAAAATAAAATATAATAAAAACTAAATAAAAACCTAAACCTAAAAAATAAACCTAAAATTAAATTAAAAATTAAACCTAAACCTTAAACTAAAAAAAAAATTAAACCTAAATTAAAAATAAAATAAACCTACACTTAAACTAAAATAAACTAAACTAAAATAAATAAAACCTAAACCTAAACTAAATAAAATAAAATAAAGAAAAAATAAACTTAAACCTAAAAATAAACTTAAAATAAAAATTTGAAACCTAAACCTAAAAAAATAAACAAAAACCTAAACCTAAACCTAAAAATAAAAAAAATAAAACCTAAACCTAAAAAAGAAAATAAAAATAAAACTAAACTAAAAAAATAAAAGTAAACCTAAACCTAAATAAAAAAAACTAAAATAAACAAACTTAAAATAATTAAACTAAACTAAATAAAAATAAAAATAAACCTAAATAATAATAAGGAAATAAACTAAACTAAAATAAATAAAAAATAAACTAAAAAAATAAAAAAATTTACAAATAAAATAAAACCCTAACCCTAAACACTAACCCTTAAAACTAACCCTAAATCCTAAAATCCAAAACCCTAAATCCTAAACCCTAAACCCTAAACTCTAAACCCTAAACCCTAAGCCCTAAAATTCCTTAAACCTTAAATCCTAAACCCTAAAACCCTAAACCCTAAACTTAAATCCTAAACTAACCCTAAACCCTAAACCCTAAAAAACCTTAAACTTTAAATACTAAACCCTAAAACCGTAAACCCTAAACCCTAAATCCTAAATCTTAAACTAACCCTAAACCACTATACAACCCTAAACCCTAAACCCAACAATAATAAACCATAAACCCTAAACCTTAAACTTTAAATCCTAAAACATAAACCCTAAACCCTAAATCATAAACCCTAAATTATAAACCCTAAACCCTAAAAAAAAATAAACCTAAACTCTAAACCTAAATAAACTAAAACCATAAACCTAAACTAAACCCTAAACCCTAAACCCTAAAATAAACCCTAAACCTAAACTCTAAACCCTAAACCCTAAGCCCTAAAAATAATAAACCCCAAATAAAAATATAAACTAAACCTAAACCTACAACTAAATAAAGAAACCTAAAAAAAATTAAAATTAAATAAACTAAATAAATAAACAAAATAAACTAATAAAATCTAAAATTTAAAACCTAAAATAATAAAAATCTAAACCTAAAATAAACCTAAACCCTAAAACTAAACTAAACTCTAAACCCTAAACTTAAACTAAATAAAATAAAACCTAAACTAAACCTAAACCTAAACCTAAATAAAACTATAACCTAAAAAAACCCTAAACTAAACTCTAAACTAAAATAAACCTAAACCTAAAATAAAACCTAAAACCCTAAAGCTAAACCTAAACCTAAACCCTAAACCCTAAAATCCCTAAACCTAACCTAAACCCTAAACCTAAAACCCTAAAAAAGCCTAAACACTAAACCCTAAATCCTATCCCTAAACCAAAAACCCTAACACCATAAACCCTAAAACCCTAAACCCTAAACCCTAAACCATAAACCTAAAAACCTAATCTTAAACTAAATAAAAAAACCTAAACCTAAATAAAATAAAAATTATAAACTAAAACTTAAACCTAAACTATAAATAAAATTAAATAAATTAATTATAAAGCTAAACTAAACTAAAAAAAAAATAAAATAACTCTAAGAATAAAAAATAAAAATAGTTATCTAAGGAGGATCCGAGGTCTGGAAAAATAAATGGTTATGGAAAAACGATAAGGTGACAACCATAAGAGGGAGAGATCTATAAAATCTTCCTACTAAAAAACCTTAAACCTAAGAACCAATAAATAAATCTAAAACCATGTCATTCTAAAAAAATCTAAGGTTTTGACCTAATCAACCGTCTTAAAAACTTGGTGTGTTACGATAAATCAAAAGAAGAAATAAATTTAAACTCTTAACAAAAAAATAAAAATCCTAAACCCTAAACTAAAACCTAACCCTAAACCTAAAATCTATACCTAAACCCTATAAATCCTAAACCTAAACCTAAACCCTAAACCTAAACCTTAAACCTAAAACCTAAACCTAAGCTAAACCTAAAATCTAAACCTAAACCCTAAACCCTAAACCATAAACCTAAACCATAAAACTAAATAAAACCTTAAATTAAACACTAAACCAAAATAAACCCAAAACTAAACCCTAAACAAACCCTAAACCCCTAACCCTAAACTAAATCATAAACCCAAAACCATGAACCCTAAACTCTAAAACCCTAAACCCTAATGCTAAACTAACCTAACCCTAAAAACCTTGAAGCAAAACCCTAAACCTTCCCTAAACCCTAAACTAACCCAAAACCCTAAACCTTAAAAACCCTAAACTCTAAAGCCTAAACATTAAACTGTAAACCATAAACCCTAACCCTAAACCAAATACCCTAACACCATAAACCCTAAAACCCTAAACCCTTAACCTAAAAACATAAAAACATAATCTTAAATTAAATAAAAAAACCTAAACCTAAATAAAATAAAAAATGTAAACTAAAACCTAAACCTAAACCTAATACAAATAAACTATAATAAAATAAATGTAAAGTTAAACTAAACTAAAAAATAAAATAACTCTAAGAATAAAAAACTAAGGCAAAATTATCATAATGGTGGGGGATCTGAGGTGTTGGTGGATATGGAGGTGGTGGTAAGTTATGGAAAGTATAGAGGTTACTAAATGGAAGAGGAGAGATCGAGGATATGATGGTGGATCTTCCTAAAATCCGATAACCTAAGAAACCTAATGAACGATCGATCCAATCTATTATTTATGGAGCCATGTCATTCTAGTAGAGATGGTTCTAGTTATCTAAGGTTTTTGATTTGCTCTATGCGTGCCCATTTTTTATCAATGTTGTCGCTTGTGTCTTAGAAAACTTGGTGTGTTACTTGGTTGATGAAATCAAAAAGAAGAAATATTGAATTTAAATTTATTCTCTGTTCAACAAAAATCCAAAAATCCTAAACCCTAAACTAAAACCTGAACCCTAAACCTAAAATCTATACCCTAAACCCTATAAATCCTAAACCTTAAACCCTAAACCCTAAACCGTAAACCTTAAACCCTAAAACCCTAAACCCTAAGCCCTAAACCCTAAAATCTAAACCTTAAGCCCTAAACCCTAAACCATAAACCTTAAACCATAAAACTAATAGTAAACCTTAAACCTTAAATTTACAACACTAAACCAACAACGCTAAACCCAAAACCCTAAGCCCTAAACAAACCCTAAACCCCCTAACCCTAATACTAAATCATAAACCCAAAACCATGAACCCTAAACTCTAAAACCCTAAACCCTAATGTTAAACTAACTAAATAAAACCTAAGAAAACCTAAACCTTTAAACCCTAAATAAAAAACCCTAAACCTTAAAACCCTAAACTCTAAAGCCTAAACATTAAATAAATAAACTAACCCTAAACCAAATACCCTAACACCATAAACCTAAAATAAACCTAACCTAAAACATAAAACATAATCTTAAATTAAATAAAAACCTAAACCTAAATAAAATAAAAAATGTAAACTAAAACCTAAACCTAAACCTAATACAAATAAACTATAATAAAATAAATATAAATCTAAACTAAACTAAAAAAATAAAATAACTCTAAGAATAAAAACTAAAAATAAATATCAAAGTGGTGGGGACTGAGGTGTTGGTGGATATGGAGGTGGTGGTCGAGTAGTAAATAAGTGAAGGTTTAATGGAAGAAGAGATCGAATATGATGGTGGATCTTGCTACGAGAAGTCTGGTTCTAAACTAAAACTAATGAAATATCCAATCATTATTTATGGAACCATGTCTTTATAAGAGATGGTTCTAACTAAGGTTTTTGATTTGCTCTATGTGCCCATATCAATGTTGTCACTTGTGACTTAAAAACTAGTGTGTTACTTGTTTAATGAAATAGAGAAGAAGAAATATTGAATTTGAATATGTTCTCTATTAAACAAAAAGCCAAAAATCCTAAACAATAAATTAAAACCTAAACACTAAACCTAAAACCTATACCACAAACACTAAAAATCCTAAACCTTAAACCCTAAACCCTAAATTGTAAACCCTAAACCTTAAAACCCTAAACCCTAAGCCCTAAACCTTAAAATCTAAACCCTAAGCCCTAAACCCTAAACCATAAACCATATACCCTAAACCCTAAACCCCTAAACCCTAAATAAACCTAAAGTAACCTTAAACCTAAACTAAACCCAAAAAAAAAAAACCAAAATAAACTAAATAAAACCTAAAAATAAAATAATAAATTAAAAAACCTAACCCAAAAAAATAATAATATAATAAAATAAAAAAACCTAAACCTAAAAAAAAAATAAATTAAAAACTAAAAATTAAACTAAAATAAAATAAATAAAAACCTAGAAAAAGTTAAAAAATAAAAAACCTAACTAAAATAAAACTAAACCTAAAATACAATAAAATAAACCAAAAATAAAATAACATAAATAGTAAATAAAAACCTAAACCTAAAAAATAAACCTAAAAATAAATAAAATATAAAACTAAAACCCTAAATTAAAAAAAAACTTCAATCCAAACTAAATAAAATAAAATTAACTAAAAATAAACCTAAACAAAACCTAAAATAAAAACTTAAAAACTAAACGTGAAAAAGTAAAATAAAAACTTAAACCTAAACCTAAAAATAAAAAATAAAACCTAAACCTAAAAAATCAAATAAAATTAAAACTAAACTAAAAAATAAACTTAAACCTAAAACTAAACCTAAAAAATAAATTAAAGTAAAAAAACCTAAACTAAAAGAAATAAACTTAAAATAAGTAAACTAAACTAAATAAAAAATAAACCTAAATAAAAATAAAAAATAAAATCAACTATAATAAATAAAAATTAAACTAAATAAACCTACTACAATTTTACTTATATTAAAAAAAACCATAAAAATTAAAAACAAAAAAAAACCTACCCTTAAACCAACTTTAAACCCTAAACCCTAAATCCTAAAATCCAAAACCCAAACCCTAAAAACTAAACCCTAAACCCTAAAAGCCAAAACCCTAAAGCCTAAACCCTAAACCTTAAACCCAAAAAACTTAAACCTAAACTTAAACAAAATAAAAATAAAAAGAAAATAAAATAAAACCTAAACCTAAATAAAATAAAATTAAATAAAATAAAAAACCTAAACTTAAAGCAAACCTAAAATAAAATAAATAAAATAAATAAAAACTAAACTAAAATAAAATAATAAAAACATAAACTAAACTAAAAAATAAAATAAACATAAAAAAACCTAAATAAAATAAATACTAAATGTAAAATAAAAATAAAATGAACCTAAAATAAAATGAAATAAAAACTAAATAAAAATCTAAACCTAAAAAATAAACTTAAAAATAAAACCAAAGAATAAATTAAAAAAAACTAAACCCTAAACTAAAAAAAACATAAACTTAAAATAAAAATAAAATAAGCCTAATTATAAACTAAAATAAATAAATTTAAACCTAAACATAAAATAAACTAAACCTAAACTAAATAAAACAAAATAAACTAAGAATAAACCTAAACCATAACTAAGAAATAAAAAAAAAAAACCTAAACCTAAAATAAAAGCTAAAAAACCTAAAAATAAACAAAATAAACTAAACTAAAAAATAAACCAAACTTAAACTAAAAAAAAATATAAATAAAATAAACAAAAATAAAAAGTAAACCTAAACTAAACCTAAACCTAAAAAATAAAACTAAATAAAATCTAAAAAATATATAATCCTAAAATAAATAAACTAAACTTAAATATAAAATAAAATAAACTAAATAAACCTAAACCTACTTGTTTACTTAAATTAAAAAAAAACCTAAAACTAACCCTAAACCCTAAAACCTAAATGCTAAAACTAACCCTAAACTCTAACTGTAAACCCTAAACCCTAAACCCAAAACCCTAAACCCTAAAACCTACAACCCTAGACCTAAACCGTAAATCCCAAACCCTAAACCCTAAACCCTAAAACCTAAACCTTAAACCCTAAAAACTTAAAAATATAAACCTAAACTAAAAAAAACCTAAAAATAAAATAAATAAATAAACCTAAACCTAAATAAAATATAATAATAAAATAAAATAAAAAACTAAACATATACCTATACCTATACTTATACCTAAAAATAAAATAAAATAGAAAATAAAAACTAAACTAAAATAAAACATATTAAAACTTAGACAAAACTAAAAAAAATAAAATAAACCTAAAAATAAAAAAACCTAAATAAAATTTAAAATAAAGCTAAAAAATAAACCTAAAATAAAATCCTAAAACCTAATCCTAAAATGATAAAATAAAAACTTAAACCTAAACATAAAAATAAAAAATAAAACCTATCCCTAAATAAATAAAATAAAAATAAACTAAACTAAAAAAATTAAGCATAAACCTAAACCTAAACCTAAAAAATAAACTAAAATAAAAAAACCTAAACTAAAGTAAATAAATCAAAAATAAATAAACTAAACTAAATAAAAATAAAAGATAAACCTAAACCCTAACTCCTAAATCCTAAGCCATAAAGTCTAAACCCCAAAACTAACCCTAAATCTACAACCCTAAACCTTAAACCCTCAAAACCTTAACCTAAATGAAATAAAACCTAAAAATAAAATAAATAGATAAAAGCTAAACCTAAATAAAATAAAAACATAAAATGAATTAAAAACCAAAACTAAAACCTAAACCTAAACCTGAACATAAACCTAAACATAAACCTAGAAAACTAAATAAAAACTTAAACCTAAAAATAAACGTAAAAATAAATAAAAAATAAAACCTAAACCCTAAACTAAAAAAAACCTAATCCTAAAATAAAAATAAATAATAAACTAAAATAAAAAACCTAAACCTAAACCTAAAATAAGCTAAACCTAAACCTAGACCTAAATTAAATAAAATAAAATAAACTTAAAATAAATCTAAACCTAAACTAAAACATAAAACCTAAAAATAAGCATTAAACCTAAACCTAAAAAAAAAATAAAAACCTAAACCTAAACCTAAAAATAAAATAAAAATAAAATTAAACTAAATCAAAACCTAAATCAAATCATAAACTAAAATAGATAAACCTAAAATAAATAAACAAAACTAAATTAAAAAAAAACCTAAATAAAAATATATAAAATGAAATAAAATAAAATAAAATAAAATAAACTATTAAACCAAAACCTAACTAATTAATAAAAAATAAAAAAAATAAAATAAATAAAAAATAACCCTAAACCCCAAACCCTAAAACTAACCTAAACCCTAAACCCTAAACCTACAACCCTAAACCTTATAGTCTAAAACCCTAAACCCTAAATCCTAAACCCTAAACCCAAAATTATAAAACTCTAAACCCTAAACCTTAAACCCTAAAGCCTAAAATCTACAACCTTGAACTCTAAACCCTAAACCCTAAAACTCTAAACCCAAAATCCTAAACCCTAAAGCCTAAACAATAAACTCAAAACCCTAAACCCTAAACCCTAATACCTAAACACTAAACCCCAAATCCTAAACCCTTAACCCTAAATCTTAAAAAGCTAAAAACTTAAACCTAAACTAAATAAAACTTAATAATATACTAAATAAAAGAACATAAACTAAAACAAAATAATATGCAAAAATAAAACAATATAAAGAAAATATAATAAAAACATAAACTAAAACCAAATCTTAAACCTAAACCTAAAAAGAAATTAAGATGAAAAACCCTGACCTTAAACTTAAACTTAAAACCTTAAACCCTAAACCCTAAATCCTAAACCCAAAACCCTAAAACCCTAAACACTAAACCTTAAACCCTAAACTAACCTAAACCCTAAACCCTAAACTCTAAACCCTAAACCCTAAACCCTAAACCCTAAAACCCTTAATCCTAAACCCTAAATAAACCATAAACCTTAAGCCCTAAACCATAAAAACCCTAAACCCTAAACCCTAAACCCAAAACCAAAAACCCTAAACCCTAAACTCTAACCTTAAACCTAAACCTAACCCTAAACCTACAACCTAACTAAATCTAAACCTAAAACCCTAAACTTAAACCTAAATCCTAAACCCTAAACAACCTAAACCTCACTAAATAAAACCTAAAAAAAACCTAAACCTAAATAAAATAAATAAAATAAAATAAAATAAAAACCTAAACTAGAACCAAAACCTAAACCTAAATTTAAACCTAAACCTAAACTTAAAAATATAATAAAATAAAAAATAAACATTAAACTAAAATAAAATAAATAGAAACCTAAGCTACACTAAAAAATAAAATAAACCTAAAAATAAAAAACCTAAAAAATAAAATAAAAGCCTAAACCTAAACATAAAAATAAAAAGTAAAACCTAAATAAAATAAAAAATAATCCATAAACCCTAAGCCCTAAACCTACAATACTTAACCCTTAACCCTAAACCCTAAACCCTAAATCTTAAAAAATAGTAAACCCTACACTCTAAACCCTAAAAACCTTAACCTAATCAAACTAAATCCTAAAAATAAAATAAATTAAAAAACCTAAACATAAATAAATAAATAAAATAAAATAAAAAACATAAACTAAAACCTAAACTTTAAAATTAAATAAAATAAAAAAGAAAAACTATGCCAAAATAAAATAATTAAAAACCCAAACTAAACTAAAAAATAAAATAAGCTTAAGAATAAATAACTTAAATAAAATAAAAACTCTATGTAAAATAAAAATAAAATAAACCTAAATAAATAAAAACTAAATAAAAATCTAAACCAAAAAAATAAACCTAAAAATAAAACCTAAAAAAAATAAAAATAAAACCCAAACCCTAAACTAAAAAGAAATCCTAAACCTAAAATAAACCTAATCCTAAACTAAAATAAACTAGACTAAAATAAATAAAATAAAAACCTAAACCTAAACCCTAAACTAAATATAATAAAATAAACTAAAAATAAACCTATACCTTGTGTATAACTTCTAATATTTTATTATTTAGACTAATTTTATGATTTTTTATCTTAAGCAATACCTTGTGATGTGATATGCAATATAATATAATATAATATGTTATTGTGTATTATAATATGGATGCCATAACATAGTAGCATCATGCATTATAAAGATACTATTGTGTATAACTACTTATTGTAGCATATTTTAGTTTGCTATAGTATGAAGTAGTAGAGTTTGTATTGGTATAATTCATAGAAATATTGATTTATAGGCTGAGATGATTGGATTTGGCCAAATTTAAGATAAGCTTTAGGGAATATCATTGGGGGTCTGCTATGGTGTGTCATTTATTCAAAAGAATGAAATTTTGCATTCAAAATAAAGGTTTACTATTTAACAAAATTTTATAAAGTTTTTTCTTAAAGTGATATTTAAGGTGTAAGGATAATATAATATATTAAAGCATATTAAAATATAATGTACATAATAATATAACTTCACATATATATGAATGTGGTGGAGTGTTACTAAATGTTATTGTACATTTTAGTATGTTTTACTTTTGTTACAATACATTGGGTCAAAACTCACAAAATATTAATTTGAAGGTTGAGATGGAAGAATTAAATTCAAAGACGAAGAAGCAACACCAAAATTATAATAGAAAAGTAACAATTTTACATCCAAAATGAACATTATTCATATTATGAGAAAATTTTGTTATTTGTTCCTTTTAAGTGATTTTAATGAGGTGTAATGTTAGATAATATATTATATTATTGCAAATTATAATATAGCATCATATATTAAAATAAATATAGTGTGTTAATTTACACTATAATATGTTTAACATGATATTGTATAGTTAGTTTGAGCTTACACCATCACAAATCATAAAATGTTCATTACAATGTTAAGATAATGTAATTTGAACAAATACATTGTTATGCATTTGGTTGAAGTATTAAAGGTGTGCATAAGAGAATAAATAAGATTTGATGAGAATTCCATGTCAAGGACATGGAGGGAGATCCACTAGGGGATCACAGATGCATTGGACATGACATATGAAGGGTCTATGTCGAGGGCATAGAAGAATAAAATCTACTAGGGATAAGGTTTAAATTTCATTTGACTATATAATTTATGGAAAGAAGATCTACTAAGGATAAGAATTTATAAACCACTGGGGATTAAGATTAAATTGACTTTAATTTATTTTATTTTAATTGATGTGGAGGCATATCTGTTAGAGATATGGGCTCTAGTCCACTAGGGATTGAGTATATGAACCTTCCACTAGGGATGCAGGTCAGGCTATTTGTTGGGGATTGGGATTTAAGTTTGATTTCCTAGATTTGTTTGGGGATGTATCTGCTAGGGGTAAGAGTTTGGTTGGATTTTCTTGAATTATACACTTCTGGGGGCATTGGTTTAATTTATCTCCATTAGGGAGGCCAATTTTGAATTTGATTTATTTACTTGGCTTATCTATATATGATTTGGGGCTACTAGGGAGAAGGGTGTGATTTAACTCACTAAGGAAAATCAGGGTTTAATTTCATCCGAAGTTAATGTATGGACCTTGTCAGCATGGACCCATTAAGGGACTATATCGCCTTGACCTACCAAAGGTTTACAAATCCAAAGGGATATTCTACCGGATATGGGGTAGAGCTAGCCAACCTAAGGGGTTGTCTTTCAGTGTACAACACATGTGCTAGGAATAAGGTTTAGTAGACTTACATCTTCTAAAGTGAGGAACACCCACTAGGGTGAGCTATTGGATGCACAATAAATCAACCCTAGTATTGAGTGAATGCCAATGGGACTTATGTCAACTCAAAAGTAGTTAGATTAATTTTATCTTAAATTCATGTGATTTGATATGGTTTGTTTGGCTTAGTTTAATTTTGAATTGAAGGCATATTCATTGGGATGTGAGCTCCAAATTTGGTAGGTTTAATTTATGGAACATGTCTGAAAGATGGACCCACTAAGAATAAGATATATCGACTTGTCCTATCTCATATTTACAAATCCAAAGGGATAGTCTCGTAGTAGAGCCAACCTAAGGGGTTTCCTTTCGCAGTGCAATGGTTGTGCTAGAAGAAGTGCAAGACTTACATCTTCTAAAGCAAGGAACAACGCTGGGTGACTTGGTAGCACAAATCAAACTAGACTAGGGAGACTACCGAGTGAATGTGGGACTTATATCAACTCAAGAGTAGTCAGGCTATACCTATAGGGAGTTTTGCTGACATTTCCCTAAATATAGGATGCCTTCTTGGGAAAAGCTATCGCTATGGGTGTCCTCCTATTCCATAAGTGAATATATATTTTGTTTATATGTTTGAGTGGAACCTATTGATGTATGAGAGACCACACTAAGAAGGTTCCATGTCAGCCTTAACTTATCTCAAGTTTACTAGACTAGAAAGACATCCACAAGATGGATTCTCCAACCGTGGGGTGGTTACTAGAAAGGGAACCACCCAATGATAGTAACCTGTGTAGTGTCTAAATGGGGTCACAAAGGATGTTATCCAAATATAGTGCAGGGAGGCCGCTAGGGTGTTATCCTAAGCCCTAGAAAGGAAAGGCTATAAGTGTACAGTGGCCAACTCAGTAAGAAAGCATAGCAGACTTACATCTACCATAAGTGGTGTATCCTAAGGTACAAGAACCAATTAACCTAAAGTGTATCCAACAGCATGAGTGGTGGATCCGTTAGCATAGTGAGAACCATCTAACTTAAGGTGCCCATCGGTGTGCAACAATCAATCTGGAAAGAAAGCATGTTGGCTTACAACTTTCCAAGCAAAATTGATCATCGGGATAGTCTATCATCGATGGGATAGATGCTATTTGAGATAGAGTGACTACAAAGGGGGATCCCCGAAAAAGTATTGGATCCAACCTTGAAGTAGTAAGGAGGGAAGGAGCCGCTTGGGACTTATCCTAAACCTCAAATATACTGACCCAATCAAGGCACTAAAGCTAATCCAAGAAGAAAGTGTAGCACACATCCTCTAAATGAAACCAACTTGAGGTAGCCTACGACCAGTAAGCTCACCAAACTTAACAAGGCTCTCCTGGTGAGCAATGGCCAAAGAAGGAAAGCATAATTACACATCTTCCAAAGGAAGACCACTAGGGTAATACACTAGTGATGGCACGCTAGGAAGCTACTAAGTGAGAGCCTCTAAGGGAGTTATCTCAACTTAGAGTAGCCCATGACAAAAGATATGTGTTTGTTTTTTTTATGTTTGTGTTGTGTCAATGAAGGATAAGATGAGCTCATGTTCCTTTCACCTACCGTAAACACATCATGGCAAATTCACAAATAAAAATACTTTCAACATGGAACATACCGAATTCAAAATGGAATTTTCATTGCTGGCAATTATTTTAAAAATAATTTATAATATTTCTCTAAGTTGAGTTTGTTGATTGGAAGCATTGGGTGCTCTCCCTTATGATTAATAAGCTGATAAGATCCCTTTTGATAGTCCTTCTCTATGGCAAAAGGGCCTTCCCAAGTGGGTTCAAACATGTCTCCCATCTTACGACGGGCAACAATCGGTCTCCTTAGAATTAAAATAAGCTCTCCTACATGAAAGGATCTAGAAATGACCAACTTATTATGAGCTTGAATCATTTTAGCTTTGTACAATTTGAGGTTTTAGCATGCCTACAAGTGTCTATCCTTCAAACCTTCAAGCTTTTCTAACCGCAACTTGGAATTATACTCTATTATGATCTTGACCCACCTATCCTTAGTGAAGGGAGTTGGACTCTAATGGTAGAATGACTTGGACCCATACACTAAGGAGAAAGGAGACTAGTTGGAGTTTTATATGTGGTGCGACCACAAGGCTTCAACTAACTCATGCCACTATCACTTGTTGTTGTCAAGTATCTTCTTCAGTATTTGGATGAGAATTTTGTTGAAGGCTTCTACTAAGTCATTTTCCTTCAGGTAGTTTATGGTAGAATATTTTTAATCTATATTATGTCTTCGAAAAAAGTTATTGATCTCGGTGCTCTTGAATGCAATACCATTATCAGATATAATTCATCGAGGCACTCCGAACATATATATGATATGGTTCCTAAAAAATTGGAGCACATATTGAGCTGTGACCTCTTTGAGTGGAATCACCTTTGCCCATTTGGAAAAGAGAAGTGCTAAGATGAATTGATGACTTAGAAGAAGGAGGATCAATCGACCCACTAAGTTGGTAACACTTAAATGGCCATAAGGCTAGTGTAGGATGTAGAATCTTGGATGGTTGGTGTAGGATCACACCATGTATTTGACATTAGTGGTATCGCCTAGCCGTATCCATGCAATGTTTGATCATCAACGGCCAGTAGTATTCTATTCTCTTGACCTTGGTTTCATCTTGAACCATTGGTTTCACACATCTGAGTGTACCACATGATCTTATGGGCTTCGTGCATGTCTAAATAATGTAACCACATATGATCGAAAGATCGCCAGTATAAGACACCATCCACAAGAGCATAGCAAAGTGCTCTCTACTTCAGATGAAGACCTTCTTCTAGGGGACTTGGAGCCAACCGTCCCCACTACATCATAATTGACATGGAGAGGTTCAGACTCGCTAGGATTCTCATGGATTTAGGTGCATTGGTGAACATTATGAGTCTGAAGACCTTGCCTATTTAAAGATTGACATATCCACACTGTAAGGAGATTGGTTGATGTTAAGAGAATTTAATGATCAAGGTGAGTGGAATTTAGGTTCTATTGTGTTACCTTTGGAGATAGGTGACTGGAAGACTGAAGCCAAGTTCTACATCATTGATTCAAATACTTCATTCACTGCTTTGCTTGGTAGGCCTTGGATACATCAGAATAAGATCATTCCATCTTCCCTTCATTAGTGCATCAAATTCAAAAAAGATGAAATTAAATATCATATCAATGGGGGATGAAAAGCCATTTTCAATTAGAGAGGTTGAGATTTATGAGGATGTGACCTACTATCTTCCTCAAAACACCCTTTCTCATGAACTTGGACAAAATTCAAATGCAGAACCAAAAGGAAAAGAAAATGAAATAAAAGAAAAGATAAAAGAAAATTTAAAGAAAAATAAAAGTCTAAGTGAACAAGAAAGGGGAATTGAAGAAGAAATAGATCAACATATCACATTCCACCCACAGTTCATTCTTTCATATGGACATGTGGGTAGGATGGCTCAACCTCCACTAGGTAGAGGCAGAGGCAGAAATAAAGGCAGTTCCAGTGGTGTGGGACCCCCCAAGTTGGCCTTCAGCTAATAGAGGTTGTGTTCCAGTTCATAGGAGTACCCCTACTGTTCACATAGACTTGGAATCCAGCTCATAGGATGATTCTAATGTTACTAGTATACCAGCCAACCCCTCTCAGCGGGTTCCATTGGAGGTGACTTTTGATCCAGCCAGAGACAAAGATCAGGCCTCTAAGCAAAGCAAAGTATTCAAATCTAGTTTATGTAAAATTGTTAGGCAGCAGTTGGGAACCTTAGCTCTTACCTCACTTACATCTCAGCAAGTTGAAGGTTTAGTACTTAAAAAAGTCCCTAAGTATTTCAGTGATATGAAGCAGAACAAGTTCTTTTGGGATCACCTTCCTCCATACCTAAAGTTGATGTAGAGCTTGAGGAAGATACTTTTAAAGAGTTAATGGAATTACCTTTTGAATTTTACTCACCTTGTGTTCAAAATCTTATATAAAGGTTTAGTTCCTCACACATGGTCCAAGCATATTAGAATACTCAAAAAAGCTATGGAACAATACAGAAGGGAAGCACAATCAAGAGACTAGATTGCATAATGGGTCCGATGATGAAGATTGCCTAGTTGTTACCAACCATTTGAGTCTGATATTCTTCTTCTCACACATCCCCAACTCTTATGAGAATGTGTGTTTAGAAACTTCCGATGATCCAGATGATCTCCTAGTAAAAGAGGAACCACTAGAATTTAAAGAGGAGATTCATTCAATAATCAATAAGCTTAAATAAATCAACCATGATATAGAAGAAAATCCTCTCCCAACATACATCAGTTCATTGTTGAATGAAGAAGAAACCAATGACTTAGTTAGGCTATTGACTGAGTTTAAAGACTGCTTCACATGGAGTTATGAAGAAATGCCTAGATTATCTTATGACGTAGTAGTCCACAAGCTAGCAATAGATCCTAATGTTACCCATATTAAGCAAGCTCCTAGAGGCATGGGATTAGAAATTAAACAATAGGTCATTTTTAAAGTCAAGAAACTGATCGATGACAGTTTCATCAGAGAAGAAAAATATCCTACCTAGTTAGCCAGTGTCGTCTTAGTTAAGATGAAAAATGGACAAATTCACAATTGTGTCAATTTTAGGGACTTGAACAAAGCAGGTCCTAAGGATGAGTTTTGTCTTCCTATACTAGAATTAATGGTGGACATCACCTCATCTCATGCATTCTCTTCATGGATGGATCATCCGCTATAACCAAATCAAGATGTCTCTGAAGATGAAAGAAACACGCTTTTCAAACCCCGATGAATCTTCTATTATAGGGTCATGCCTTTGGCCTTAAAATTGCTACATACCAACGACCATGACTCAGATCTTCAACGAACTCATCCATCATTAGGTTGAGTGCTATGTTGACAATTTAGTAGTCAAAAACTTAGAAAAGAAAGACCACCTCTTTGACTTGAGAGTAGTTTTTGAATGGTTAAGATAATATAACCTCAAGATGAATCCCCCTGAAGTGTGCATTCGAAGTCTCTTCAAGGAAATTCTTTGGGTTTGTTGTTCGACACTGAGGAAGAGAAATAGATCCTGAAAAGATTAAAGCTATCTTAGAAATGCCACCTCCTAAGAGTTTAACTCAACTCAGATCCTTTCAAGGATGGTTGTCATATCTAAGATGCTTTATCTTGAACTAATTAGTGAGATGCAAACCATTCTTAGCACTTGTCAAAAAGGATGCCAAGTTCAAGTGGGATGATAAGTTCCAGCATGCCTTCAAGACATCAAAGAGTACTTGGTGAAGCCGTTAGTTCTAGCAGCCCTATCTTGGGCAGGCCACTGATCCTTTACACTACTGCATTGGATGTCTCTCTCGATGCTTTATTGGCCCAAGCCAATGATGATGGAAAGGAGAGTGCTCTCTATTACCTCAGGCATCATCTAATTCTTGCTGAAAAAAACTATCCACCTATTGAGAAACATTGCCTAGCTTTGATCTTTGCATCTTAGAAGCAACGACATTATATGCTTTCTCATAAGGTAAACTTGATCTCCCAAACAAATCCACTACAGTATCTCATGACATCGCCAACATTATCTGGATGTTTGGCTCGATGGTCCATGATTCTCTCACAGTTTGATATCACATTTGTACCCCTCTGTGCGGTAAAAGGATAGGCACTAGTGGATTTCTTAGCAGTATACCCACTTCCTGCTGATTCTCTGCTTAGTGATGATCTCCATGCTGAACTAATCATGAACTTAGGGGAGGCTGGTAACCATCGATGGGAGATGTATTTTGATGGTGGTACTTCTTTTCTTGAAGGTGAAGCACCACGATCTAGTCTCCCAGGAAAGTTAGGGGTAGGAATAGTTCTTCTAACTCTAAATTACGATGTGATGTGATTATCATACTATCTTTTCCATTCCTGCACCAACAATAAAGTTGAGCATGAGGCTTTGATTGTTGGTCTAGAGTTATCCATCACTATCAGTGTCAAGAGCATCAACATCTTTGGGGATTCTCAATTGGTCATCAACCAGATTGTTAGGTCCTACCAGGTTCTCAAACCCAAGCTTCATTACTACTAGTATGCCATGAAGCTATTGGCCCAAATTCCTGAAGTCACACTCTCCAAGGTTCCCTGAGTAGAGAACACAGTAGCAAATACCTTGGCCAAAATTACTAAAGAGTTGGCATGTCCAAAAAATGAGTCCATTTCAATAAGGGTCCAAACTAGATAAGTCCTATCCCTTATTGATTCTAAACTCATTAAGAGACTTTCTCTTGAAGGGAAGGTTGTCGTTCCCAAAATGGACAAGGAGCTAGATTAGAGGCAACCATTCATAGATTATTTGAACACTAACAAAACTATCATAAGAGAAATCATAAGCCCATCAAGTGAAACGAAGAGCTCTCTTCCATGCTCTCATTGTTGTTACCCTTTATCATCGATCCTTTGACCAAATATGGTTTTACTATTTAGACAAACACGAAGCCCATGGACTTGTAACTGAGGTACACTCAGGTCTATGCAGAGCTCATCAATCTGGTCCAAAGATGAAGATGAAGATCAAAAGACTAGGATACTACTGGCCTTCGATGATGACAAATTGCATGGATGTAGCTAGAGAATCCATCTGTGTCACGTACACGGTGTGGTCCCCCACTAACCACCCAATATTCTACATCCAACATTGGCTTCTTGACCATTTGAGTGTTGGGGTATTGACATTGTAGGTCTGATCAATCCTCCTTCTTCTTAGGGGCATCGATTCATCTTAGCTACCACCACTACTTTTCCAAGTGGGTGGAAGCCATCCCACTCAGAGAGGTCACACTCATCACGTGCTCTAATTTTTCAAGAACCATATTGTATATAGGTTCAAGGTGCCTCGATGAATTATATCTAATAATGGTACTGCATTCAAAAGCACAAAGATCAATAGCTTTTCCAGAAGACATGGTATAGATTAGAGATACTCCACCATCTATTACCCTAGAGCAAATGGCTTAGCAGAAGAATTTAACAAAACTCTCATCCATATATTGAATAAGACTCTTGATGACAATAAACGACAGTGGAATGATCAGTTGGTTGAAGCTTTATGGGCCTGCAACACCACATACCGATCTCCAACTCACTCTACCAAATTTTCTTTAGTGTATGGATTTGAAGCCATTCTTCCTGTAAAATTTCAACTCCTATCACTAAGGATAACATTGGGTAACATGATCACTATAGAGCAGAATACAAACTTGTGATTAGAAGAGCTCGAAGATTTGGAGGAAAGTCTCCTACAAGCATTCCAGAACCTCGAGTTCTACAAGGACAAAATGATTCAAGCTCACAATAAGCTGGTCTGCCCTAGGTCTTTCTGATTAGAAGAACTTGTGTTAGTCCTAAGGACACCCATTGTTGTCCATTGAAAGATGGGAGGCATGTTTGAACCCACTTGGGAAGGCCCCTATTTCATAGAGATGGCTTACTAAAGAGGATCTTATCAGCTTATTGATTATAAAGGGGAACCCCCGATGCTTCCAATTAATGGGCTCTATCTAAAGAAATATTACCCATGAAACAAATCATGTTTGAAAACAATCATTAATAAAAAAAAAATAAAAAATCTAATTCCATTCATCAAATCTTCTCTTCTTTTTGAAGCATTGTTTTCTTATATTGTGAATCTGTCATGATGTGTTTAGGGTAGGTGTAAGAGTCCCCTAGTGGCATCCTATCCCTCTTTCACAACATAAACACAATATCCCAATGCTTTTAGAATAGGTGTAAGAGAATCCGAGAGGCATCCTATTTTGATTAACATAACTAAGATAAGTGTGAGAAAACCCAAGAGGCACCCTTTCTTAGCAAGAATCCTGTTAGCCATCTGTGGTGCCACTTCATCAAATCCCTAGTGTGTTTAAGGTAGGTGTAAGAGTCCCCAGAGGCATCCTATTCCTTTTAACACATGCATAATAATAAACATAAATATTATATCTTGAGCCATTTTGATGTGAGAGCAAGCCCCCTATGGCACTTACTCATTAGCTATTATAGGTCAGGTCTACATGCTACCTCACTAGTATGTCACCCTAGTGGTCATTTATTGGAGGATGTGAGTCCCCACGCTTTCTTCCTAACTTGATCATTGCAAACCAAAGAGCACCTTGTTAGTATGGTAGGCTTCACTATCTAGCCAGTAAGCTACCTCATGTTGACTTTGCTTAAGAAGATGTGAGTCCCCATGCTTTCTTCTTGAACTAGCCATCATGCTCTAACTAGGTCAAGTATTTTTGAGGTTTAGGATAAGTCCCCCAGAGGCTCCTTTCCTCTTGACAACTTTGAGCTAATTTAAGTCCCCTAGTGGCATTCACTCAGTAGTCACCATTGGTCGGATAGCACCTATCGAGTTGAAGATAGACTATCCCAAAGAATCCCCACTATAGAAGATGTGAGTCCCCGAAGCTTTCCCAGTCGATTGTACAAATCAATGGGCACCTTAGGTTGGTTGATGTTCTATGTCGAGTGACTCACCCGGAATATACCACTCTTGGCAGTGAGTCCCTACACTTTCCTTGAGTTGGAAACTAATACCTATTGATATATGACTAGCCATGTCATTTTCTCCGGTGTTGGATTAAGCCCACCTCATCCCCATGGGAACTCTATTTGGATCAAGTCCTTGTGACTCCATTTAGACACTACCGTTACTTGACAGATAGTTCCTCTAGTAACCACCCCCGTGGTTGAAAATCATTCAATGGATGCACATATTCTCCTTAGTTCAGATGAGATGGGTCTAGGCTGATATAAGATCCTTCTCAGTATGATCCCTCATAAACTAACAGGGTCCAAGATAAAATAAACAAACAAATAAAAAAATAAATTCTTGGGTCAAAAACTACCACCAAAGGGTGCCTTTTCCCAAGTAGGCATCCTATCTTTAAGGAAGTGTTAGCAGAACTCCCTATAAGAATTGCTTGACTACAAATGAGATAAATTCTTTCAATTGTAGTCACTTAGGTCGGGTTCAATCTATTTTTTCCACAAGTAGGTTACCCCAGCAGTCATTCTACTTTGAAAGATGTAAGACTATGATGCATTCTTTCTAGCATGATTGTCGAAAATCGATGGGCAGCCCTAGGTTGGGTTCGATTGTTGCCCAAAGAAATCGATCACCCAGTGGTCTTTTCTAGTGGAAGATGTGAGTCCATGACCTTTCTTCCCCCCAATTGATCATTGCAAAGGGCACATCTTTGGTTGGATAGTTCTCCCATCACGGAAAAGCTACTTTGTTTTGAATCTAAGATAGGTCGCTTCTATAAGCTTCTCAATGTGATCCATTGCAAACCAATGGAATCCATAAACAAATCTAAAAATGAAATTAATCTTTGACTATCTTGATTTAAGTCCCCTGGCATTCACTTAATAGTCACCCAGTCGATTGATGTTGCCAATGCAACCAATCACACTAGTGGTTCCTTGTTTTAGAAGATGTGAGTTCCCGTGTTTTCTTCCTAACCTAGTCGTTGTATATCGATAGGCATTTCCCCTTTGTTGGATAGTCTTACCTCATGGTTGGTAGACTACTCCCTTTGAATTGGTAAATCTAAGTTAGTTCTAAGCTTCCATAGCCCCTACATGCTCATTACAAACCCATGGGATCCATCATCTCAAACAAAAAACAAAAAAATGAAATCAATCTTGACTATCTTTGATGATCTAAGTCCCTAGTGGCATTCACTTAATAGTAGCCCTAGTCGTTCAATCTATTGCATTACCAATAGATTACCCCAAAGAATGGTCTCTACTTTGGAGGATGTAAGTCTACGCTTTCTTCTTAGTACACTATATATTAAAGGCATCCCTTTGTCTACCCTACTATGTTTAGTAGACTACCTCTTTGGATTGGTAAATTTGAGTCTTGACCTCCATGGTTCTACTCCATGCACTCATCTAAAACCAACAAGGTTCATCTAAAAAATTCAAACCTAACAAATTTAAAACAAATTCCCACTTCCCTAAACAAATCAAATCTTTTGCTCCTCAGAGAGAATCAAATCAAACCTTTCATCCCCTTGTGAATGACTTGAAATTGCATCCCTAGTGGAAGGTTCACACTTTATCCCTTAGTGTATTTTTTCCCTCTCTCTTATGTCTTGGGCATAAGTAGAGCCAAATTGCACTAAGCTCGGATTCTTTTCCTTGGGTTAAGGATAGATTGCTTTATTAGTGCTTGTGATCTTTATATTTTTTTGATCATTTCAAACAATACGATGTGTTCCTTGTCACACACCACACTTATCACCTTTGTTGACCTCATTTTTAGAATGAGCCTCAATCTTAGACATAGATTCTCTTAGACTTAAGAGTTTCTTCATCTTAAGACACATCAAGTGATTAGGTGGATACTCAAACCTATCCCTAGAGACTTAGAAGAGTTAGCCATAGATATAGGTCATGCCTTAGGGGTGTTACAAAATTTTCTTACTCTTAGCTTAAACCATTCCTCACTTTCCTTCTTTCAAGTTAAACTCTAAATCAATCTTAGTTGATTAAATCCAAATTCAAATCAACTCCATATGATTGAAATCCATGATTGAAACCCATGATCAAAATTTATTAAAAATTTCTAAGTCCAAAATTTTCTGAACTCCTTAATATTCCCTCAAGGACTTAACCAAAATCATGATCTAAATCAAATCAAATTTTTGAGATTTTCTAATAATACATTTATATTCTCATTTATATTCACATATATAAATGAAATATAAATTCAAATTAATCAAACTAAACTAAAAATTCCAAATCAATTCAAGAAATTTTCTTAAGTCCCTTAATTTTCCATTTATGGACTAAACTTTATTCAAATCAATTCAAACTCATGGTATTTTCTCAAAACTCAATTATATTCTCATTTATATTCACATATATAAATAAAATATAAATATAAATCAATCAAATCAAAGGCAAAAATTAAATTTCCAATTTAAAATCCTTAAGTCATTAATTTTCCATTAACTAGCCAAATCTTGATCAAACCATATCAAAGTCATGGGATTTTCTCTTTTATTTTATATTCTCATTTATATTCACATATATAAATGAAATATAATATAAATCAATCAAACCAAATTCAAAATCAAAACCTTCAAATTTTAAGTCTTTAAATCCTTTTAATGGACTTGCCCAAATCATGATTAAACCACTTCAAATCTTGAAATTTTCTCATGATCCATTTATATTCTCATTTATATTTACATATATAAATGAAATATAAATTCAAACAATCAAAAATATTCCAAAAAATCAAACTGAAATCAACTCAAAATCCAATCTAAGCCTTTCAAGTCAAAATCTTGAACTTAGCCAAATCAACTTCAAATCAAGCCAAACTCTTGATTTTCTCTAATGATTCAATCAACCCTATAATCATGAGCTCGTATATAAATCCAAATTCAATCACTCAATCAAAACCCAAGTCAAAATCAAACCCAAAACCCTTCATATTCTTCCTTTGAATATGAAATTGTCAAATGGATCAAAACCCATTTGACTTTAAACCACTCTAAATGGATTTATATTTCAATCATGAGTCCATATACAAAATCAAGTTTTCCACATTTGACCCACTTAGGCTCACTTGACCCAAAGTGACTTAAAATACTCTTATGAGCCAAATTTTGATCCTAACCAAATTGGATTGAACCAAACTCATATATCCCTCTCATCATGATCAACAGTCATCATGGGAAGATCAATTGTTGGGTGAAACCAAGTCAAACCTAAGGGTTGACCAAGTCAACACTTAACCCAAAATGAAACCTAACATAGCCAAATTTCACCATAGGCCAAATTGATTAAAAACATTGATCTAAGTTCACTCATGACTTATGTTTGAACTTCACCAAGCCAACATTTGAGCTAACCTAGCCCAATTAGCCACTTGACCTAAGTTGACCCATTTTGACCTAAAGGGTCAAAATGTGTCAAAGCTTGATCTAAGCCAAATTGATCCAAACCAATGGGTCAAGTCTCAATTGGCCAACTAGACCTAACCTAGCCCAATTGACCTTAGACCCAACATGACCTAAAGGGGTAATGTTGAGACAAATTTAAACATAGCTAAAATTGATTGGAAAAAAAGATACCAATCCACTCCATATGACTAACCAAACCTAAACCTACTTGACCAACCTCAATAGGTCAACTTGACCCATTTGACCTAAATGAAGTCATATGAGCCAAATTCAACTATACCAAATTGAATCAAACCAAAGTCACCAAAAAATTTCAAATGGTCATATGAACTTGTCCCAACCTTGGTTTGACCCATTAATTGGTCAATTGACATTGGTTGACCCAAGTTGACCTAATTTGACCAAAATGGGTCAACATGAGCCAAACACTATCAAATGAATTCCAAATCTCATGAAACTTGACCAAACTTAGTTTCTCCACATACCCAACATACCCAACATACCCAAAGTGAAAATAGCAAAATGATCATTCTACTCCTAGGACATAAAAAAATTTCTTTAACCCATGGGTAATTTGGTCATACCTCTTCACATCCACTGATTTTCCTAAAAGCTCATGGGAACCAAGGGAGAGTGGTGCCAATCAAATGGGTTTGAGTCAGCCCAATTGGTCCCTAGACCACACCCAACCCTATAGTCAACAAAAATTCAAATCTCAAACTCAAATTCAAGCACATGGGAGGTTGGCAATCCACTCCTTGGCTCAAACTAACCATGTGCACACCCTAACTGATCAAATAACCCAGTGCCTATGATCAATTGGATAAAAATGGCAAGAGCATTGCCGACTGGCCGATCCTTCAAGGGGGAGATATACACCCCCTAATTCAATTCAATTCTCACTTCCCATTTGTCGATTGAAGCTAAAGAACTCAGAGCAAGCATCAGAGAGTATTCCCAAGCTTCTTAGAGAGGATTTAAAAAAGCCATTTTCAATTTTCAGACTTTGAAAATAGGGGAAGTCCATTGAAGAGCTAACTTCTTCTTCACTCAATCCAACCAATTTTCTGCATACTCATAGCTAAGTCAAGTGCACCTAAGCTTCCTCAAGTTTTGACAAAGAAGGAAGGATTGAATTGGATCAAAGTCCGCTAAGCTAAGGAGGTGACCCATAGAAGATCCACTCAACCTCAAGTGCCCAAAACTTCAGGCTTTCTCAACTATGAAGCTTCTGGAATCGAAATGCGATCACCTATGAGGTATGGAATTTTGACCATTAAACTCAATGGTGTGGAGCTTTGTGAAGAAGAAATTTTACCCCATCAATTTTGACTTGCTCTTTCACTTTAGATGGTGTGGGTTGTCTTGATTTGAATACATGCTAACTTGATCTTCCCCATCATGGACTCTCTATTGATCAAGGTGAAGAACTTGGGAGATCTCGACCATCCATCCAAACATTTTAGACAGACAACTAAGAAAATTTTGCACGTTGAGATATCTATTATTTATTTTAAAACCACGAGATCCGCACGTCAATCTTTGATCGGACGAGGATCAAATATGCTCCATGCCATTTGGGATTTGACTACTTAAGTAACTCCCTCACAACACATGTAAAGCGCCGCGTGCCGCATCCGCCGCATGTGAGCCGGGATTAGTTAAATGCTTAATTAATTTCTAATTAACTTAAGAATCTTCTAAAATTTATAACTCCCTCTAAAAAATTTAGAAAAATATGAAATAAAATACTATGGATAGATAATTAATTCTAGAATATTTAAAAATTAATTTCAATTTGTTTTGAATTATTTTTTTCTCTAAATTTGGGTTTTATTGGAAAGTTTATTTTACTAATTATTTCTTAATTAGGCCTCTAGTTAATCCCAAATTTCTTGGGTATGTTTAGGGGATGACTTCTAACTCCCCTAATTTTCTTGGGTTTTATTGAATGCTTGATTAGAAGAATTGCACATAAATTTTCTAATTACCTTATGTAATTAAGGATAATTAAGGTGTATTTAGTGATTTTAACCCATGATTAGGGTTGATTAAGGTCAGATCCAATAAAAAGGAGGTTTAAAGAATATTTTTGTGGCATTTCCCCTAGGGTATTCCCTAGACCCCCTTTTTTCTCCTTAATCTCCTCTTAATTATGGCTTAATTCAATAATTATCCCCTTAATTAATTTCTAAAAATTCTAAAATGTTCCAAACACTTAATTAATCTACTTTGGGTAGATGCTTCGGTGTTTAATAGCCTAAGTTTAATTAAGGAAATCAAAACCCAATTCACATGTGTGAAAGGGTGTTTTGAAATTACTTAAGCTAAACCCCTTAGCTTAATTAACTTTTAATTGTGAGCCAAATTGCATTAGGCCTCTTTATTATTAGGTTCAAAGAAAATTTAAATTCCTTCTGAGTTTTATGTCATCTCATTGGCTCATAATTATTTGGTTAATTGTTCTGAGGTGGTGTAGGTAAGGGTTAATTAAGTTACTTAATTCATACCTTAACCTAATCAATGCATAAAAATGGATCTAATTATCTAAAAATTAAACTAAAATATCAAATACATGTGGGAATGGGTTAGGAACAACAAACTCATCTACCTTTTCAAAATTAAATCAAACTTCAAACTAAACAAAAATCACTTTGAGTTCACTTTGATTTATTTTAAATTTTTTTATTCTATAAGAATGTCTTTAGGATTTAAGTGAAATGAACATGTTTACGTGCTTTCATTACTTTTAATCTTTCCCCAACATGTTAAATTTGTATGTCATGTGGTTACATGCATTCATGTTTTTCAAATTCAAATTTAAAAATGAAATTGTTTACTTTATGTCAAGTTTGCATGTCTTGTGTAAAGTAGAAATATGAATGGATATTATCACTACTAAATCCAAATTATTTTCAAAATACATAAATTGAATACCAAATATAAAAGAATTCAACTTATATTTTAATTATGAGTTTGCATGTGATAGATTATAAAGGCATGCTTAGCATATGTTTCCTTTCTTTCTTATGTTGGTATAGTTTTGAATAGGAGATGGTAAGAAGTAGGGTTCATTTGAGAAGAACCCAACACTTAATTCCATACCTTATTCATCCCTATGCTATCACTTAATATGGGTTACCTATATTTGCATACATAAATTGCATAAATAAAATGAATCCATTAAACAACTTTTGCATTCTCCTTTTCTATTTCATTTCTTTTATACATATGTTTGTATTTAAGGAAAGTGGTATATTACTCTAGACAACCCCAAAGTTGTGAGGCTTTAAGTAGCCCTACATAAGTCTTGTACCTTACACCTCTGGTTAACAATGGCGTTGTACTCACTTATGCCTTTTTACTTTCATGTCTGTATGTGAAAATTTGGATAAGGAAATGTCTCTCTACATAAGAAAAATCATGCATATTCAACTTCTAAATTTCCTTAAATGGATTACTTAGCATCCATCATAAGGTGTGTTAAATACTCTCATTTGTATGTATAGATATGCTTAGGGTCCATCCATATACATATTATATAGGTTGGAAAAGAAATGAAGTAATGTGTGTTATGTGAATTTTGATTCATTTTATTTAATCTTAAAATCCCTTTCTTTCTGAATAGATTTGTTTAGAGTTCTTCTAAACTTAGGATTAATTAAAAGATTTAATCAAAACATTCACCTAAACAAAACTAAAATATGAATCTACTTTAGAAATTACTTAGGTTAAGGAAAGAAAGAGAAGTTCTCTTCTCTTTTCCTCTATTCATAACTTAGTAATTAATTATAGGATCTACTTAAACTAAACAAAAATATGAAATAAAATTAATCCAAAATAATTAAACAACTCAAATAAATCCCTCGTCTAAGTTGAACATGTTCTTCACACTTAGAAAATTTGAACCTAAAGCCATAGCTAAGCATACCACACAAGCCTTCAAAGCACACATATTAGCATAAGTCACCATTTATAGCTTTAGGTTAGGTTGGTGCATGGTTTGATGTTTTTTTTGTGATATATATTTTATACTGGATGATAGGATGTATGCTCATAGAATGAATGGTAGGACATTCTTAGTCTAATTATTCTTTTCTACAAGTGTTTGTGCTTAAGGGGCGCTATCATAAATAAAAATATAAATGCTTTTGCTTGTAAGACTTTATACCCAAATGCATAATCCATAGGCCAGGTGGACTTAGTCCCCCATGTGTGGGGAGATAAGTCCAATATACATGCTTGGGATTTGTGTGGTTTGTTTTAGCTAACCTTTATTTTGCAGGTGTTAGTTAGATTATCACTTTTACTTTTCATGTAAATTTATGCAATTAGGGTTATGGAATGATTATTATGGGGATTAGGATGTGCATTGGCCATAAGATCCTATCTTATGCACCATGTGAAGTCTTGGAGCATCTACTTCCAACCATACAAAATAAAGAACCAAAGAAGAAAGAAGAAAAGAAAATAAGAAGAAATAAAGCTTGAAGACCCCCCAAAAATAATGAATTCCTTGCTTAATTGTAATTTAATTCATTTGTAATCTGAGTTGTATAAAGGTAGAGCTCGGCTACCCACATTTGATATTTTTAGGTTTGTGTGGTGGTGCCTGACCACAACGGCTTTGTATTCTTTTTACAATTAGCTTTAAAAATTGGATGATGATTTATTTAGCTTTTGCATTAAGTGGCATGCTTTTTCTAGTTTCTTCCTTGCTTTATGTATGGCCTAAATGTGGATTAGGCTCTTTAGGGAAAAATAAATCTTTTACCCAACTTAACAACTCAAATTAAAAATAAATAACTCATAACCTCATCTAAAGCTTAGGTTTAGAATCAAGATAAAAGAATTAGCAACCCCTTAGCTGGATGAGCATTTATTTCCTAATATCATGCACAAATGCATCTTATTTTACTCTTGATTGGAGGGCTTCCACTTTTTCCAGAGAAGCTTGGCTTGACCGTTGAGAGCCATGGTGGAAACTCACCTCCTCCCTTCTCATTGATTTTGGCCAATAACCTTCTTTCTCAGGTACGACATTAAGGAAAGATGTAGTATCTCAAAAGATAGAAATCATCACCCTATAATGGACATAATAACCTAATAAGGACTCCAAAGGCATGATGGGTCTTCGAATGTACTAAAGATATTTCCCCTACTTTACATGGAAAAGTAAAGTAGAGTTTACATTAAGCCGAGTTCGTTAAGTTCCCTATGGAGGCTAGCCTCCATTGTTAATTACATCTTAAGGGATGTGAATCTCTTTTGAATACTCTCGATTAAAGTATCAATTAAAGTCTTCAATGATTTCAAGGCTAGACTATCAAAAGATTAGTTATATTGGAAAATCAAGTGGGAAAACCCAAGGAGAAGACTTATTATCGAAGCTAAAGGAAACAAATAGGGAATGCTCTTTATACTAGGAAACCTAATGAGCATTTATAATTTGGCTTTATAATTTTGAAATTAAAGAGAAGATCAATAGTGTTAAAGTTGACATTTCATTAGAAAGCTAAGACTTGTAATCCAACAACACAAGATTGTGGAGATGCCTAAGAGGTGAGGATTTATGCTTGTAGCTCAAAAGAAACAACCACCTCAGATCTTAAATCTATGGAGCTTTAGCATAAGACAAAGCTCAACCAAAATCTAAGTGAAAATAGGCATATGGTTTAACTCCATAAGAGAGTATAAACTGCCCAACTACTGGACTTACAACCGCCTGGAAGGGCAGCCAGCTAACTCCTCTTATGCTTTAAATCCATGAAGTCTAGTCATATGATTTGTAAGATTAGTTAGGCTATTATTTAATTAGAAAGAAACTAGAGTTCTTAAACCCACTCCCTAAGATACTAGAGCATGAGTGGTATGAGCATATGACTTAGTCTAGTGCAAAATCTTTTCAAATTTTATTTATTTTGACACATCATTTTGACATAGGATTTTGGTTTTTGATGCCTACATGCATGATGAAATAAGGTTGTTGGCTAAATCAGTAAGAAAGGGGTGTTTTCCAACACAAGGGATTCCCTCACAAGTCAAGAATTCCACTATCATGCAAGGATGGAAATCCTCTATTTTCAAGAGAGAAATAATATGATGTGCATGTTGTTGGCCATTCAACATTCAATTAAGGGGTTGTTAAATCTTTTAATTATCTTGATTTATGTCCTAGGCTTTATATGAGGTTATGAACTGCTTAAAACTTTAGTTATGAGTTATAGTTGGGTAGAAAGGTTAATTTTTTCTAATATCTAATCACATTCAGCCACACATTCAAACATCAAACATATAAAGAAACTAAGAAAAGCAAGCCATCATAATTGTCCACTTTAAACACAACATCAAACCATTTTTATAGCTAACGTAAAAGAATAATAAGCGAGTGCGATAGGGTGCTACCGTAGAACCTAAAAAGAAAAATGGGTAGTCGAGCTCTACCCTTATACAACGTGGTACATAAAAGAATAATATGCAATTTACAAATGATAAATGATATGGGGGGTCTTCAAGTTTTCATATCTTCATGTATCTTCCTCTTTTGATTTGGTTTGCTCCACATCAAAGGCATCACATGGCCTCCTAGGACAAAGCCTTCTAGCCAATGCTCATCCTTATACCCTCATAGCACTAGTCCTAATTTTTAATTTAAAATTATATTAAAAATGAGAAAAGTAAATCTAACTACACCTACAAGATAGGTGTTAGCTAAACACATACAACCCAATCAATTATATTTATAATTTGGACTTAGCACCCACATGGGTAACAAAACCTCTTAACTTGGATTATGCTTAGAGGCATAAGCAACCAAAGAGAGCATTGATATTTATTTTTAAGCCCCAACATAATCCCCGAGAAAATATGATTAGGCTAATCACCATCTAGTCTACAAAACATGCACCCTAACATGTAGTCTAAAATAATACATCAAAAAATAAAACATACATCACACCATGCACCGTCCTAACATAAGGCTAGAAGTGGTGACTTAATCTAATGTGTGTGTATTAGGGCATGTGTGGTATGTCCTAACTAGGCTTTAGAGTTAAGATTTTCTAAGTGTAGAAAGATTCAACTTAAAGGGTGGTTTCACTTCAAGTGCTTTAATTGATTTGCAAGTTTTGATTTATGTTTTCTTTTGTTTCATATGAACTACACCTAGCAACTAAGTGTTATAAAGAGAAGAAAAGAGGTTACCCTCTTTCATCCCTACCTTAAATCACTTTCTAAAGCATATTATTTTTATTTAGTTCTCTTTAGTGAATATCATATTACACATTTAGATTAATACTAAGTTTAGGTTCTATTTAAATAATTCTATTCAATGTGAAAGGCTTCTTACGATTAATCTAATTGAAATACTATCACATGACACATGCTAAATCATTCATTTCCATCACATGTAACATGCATATGATTAAGTCTTAAGTATACCTACACATACAATATGTTTTAGCACACTTGAATGATGGATGTGAGTATGTACATTTGAAGCTTTATTTTCCCCTCTGATTGAACTATTTTATCATATTAATTTAAGGCTTTATCTAAATTCTTATACAAAAAATACATAGGGATGAAATTAAACATGTACATGTCATTGTTAACTAAGGAAGTGAGGTAATCAAATGACCTCCTTTGGGCTAGCTAAAGCCTCATTATTCAGTCACTATATACCATTACATTCAAACCATATGTTAATTTACATGCATGAACATAAGAAAGAGAGCTCCGAATCACATAATCAATTAATTCAATCACTTAAAAATTGCAAATGTATTTATTTTTATTAAAAGGAAGGATTACCAATCTCTAATTAAATACACACATGTATGTATAAAAGACATAAGCAAGTATGTGCCTTTGTTAAACTAGGAAGTGAGGTAGTCAAATGACCTCCTTAGGGGCCTAAAGCCTCATATTCCTAGAATGTCTAGACTATATACCACTTTTCTTAGATAGATACACATGTATTCATAATTTGAAGAATAAAAATCATGCTAAAAAATGATATTTAATTTAATTGAATCATTTTTCTATATGAAGTAAAGCCTCATCCAAATTCTAGAATTGAAATATAGAAGAATGAAAGCAAATGGAGTATGTGCCGTTGTTAAACCAGGGAAGTGAGGTAATCAAATGACTTCCTTGGGGCTAGCTAAAGCTTCGTATTCCCGGGATGTCCAAACTATATACCCATTAACATTCTCACTTATATAAATCAAAAAATGAATAAAAGGAAAGGAGCTTCACTTCAAACATTTAAGCTATAATCACATACATATCCTATGCATTTATAACTATCATTCATAGGACATGTAACCATTCATTTCTAAGCCTTGGAAAATACATTTGGATTTAATAGTGATAATAAACATATTTTAAAATAAATCAACACATGCAAGCTTGACATAAAGGAAAACCATTTGATTTAATTAATTTTGAAAAGATGAATGTATGCGATTTTAAATGACATACATCATTTAACATGATTAGAAAGAAATGAATAATCATAAACATGTGATTTCAATCAATTAAATTAATTCCTAAGGACAATCAAATCATGTTAAGACAACCAATTTAAGCATTAATTAACCCCTTTAAAGGAAATTTCTAAAATTGAGCAAAATCATCACAAATAAAATAACCTAAGGATTATGGTTGTTGAAAATTACCTCACCGGATGATTTTGGGTGATGATGATTGAGCATCTCGAGGATAGAAGAAGCTTTGGAATGAGTTCCAGCTCTTACTTCACTTTGGAATAATATATCCACCAATGGTCATTTCTTCCTTATTAGAATCCACTTGATTTTGATAGATTTTGCTCAAAAACCAAGTGGGAATGGTTGCGAGTTGGTTTGTGAGCTTTAGAAGATTGAAATGAGTGTGTGAGGCAGAGTTTTTGCCTCTCTATTTCTTGTCTCCTTATAATGGACAAAAATGACCTCATTCATGGTGATTATTGGCTCCAAGTGGGTGTCCTTGGCTTGGGGTGGTTGGGATTCTCCCTAGGTGGCTTAATTTGGTTGTCCAAGGCATGGGAGGTGGCTGGTATGAAGGACAAGTGGGTGTCCTAGCAAAAGGAAGTGGAGGTCCTTCATACTAAGTCTTCCAATTGGGCAAGGGAGGTGATTTCCCCTCACCATGAGTCATGGCAGACCCAACCACCTCTTGGATCAAGTTGGACAGCGTTCTTGGAGCCTAAGTGGACCTATGGATGAGTGCTAAGTGTCCAAGGAAGAGAAATGACTATTTACATAGGTTTTTTATCTTACGTGATACCCCTAACCCAAGGGTAGAGTGGTCATTTAGCATTAAATTTGATTTAGTCTGATTTTAAATGATTCAAAAGTGAGTTGGACCAAATTTCATGTCATTTGGAGTTCATTTGGTTAGGTTTGACTCAATTTTACCCATTTGGGTCAAATTGGATCAAAATGGGTTAGGTTGACCAATTGGTCAAATTAGGTCAAACCAAGGGTTAGGTCAAGTTCATATGACTATTTGGAGAGCATTGCATGCTTTGGTTTGAATTAATTTGGATTTAATTTGGGTCAATTGACATAAAGGTTCAAATTAGATCAAACCAAATTAAATCCAAATTAAGTCCAAGTTGACCCAAATAAACATGAAGGGTCAACTTGGGTCAAGAGGGATAATTGGGCTAGGTTTGGCTCAATTTAAGGTCAAGTCATGTTTAAATGGTGATTTTATCTTGATTTGAATCATTGGTTTTAATGGATTTAGCTTAGGTTGTAATTTGGCTAGTTTGGGTTCAGGCTAAAGGGTTGACTTGCTCAACGGGCTAGGTTGACTTGGTTTGACCTAATTTGTATCAATTAGGTGATCAACAATCATGACATAAAGTTTGGATTAGCTTAATTCACTTTGATTTGGATTGAATTGGATGTTGGTTCATGTAGATCAAATTGGCCACTTTAGGTCAAGTGAACCAATTGGATTTAGTTGTTGATTTTGGGTTGAGTTTGATTTAGTTGAGTTTATATATGAATTTGATATTGATATATGAATTCAATTGCAATTGGTTTGGATTCAAATGAGTTTTCATTCATTTGAATATTTCAAGTCAAATGGGCTAGGTTGGGTTTGACTTGAGTTGATTTTGGTTTGACTAGATGATTGTAGGTTTCATTTATATTTGGATAGATGATTGAAGGAATGATTGATTCAAAAGAAAATCTATTGATTTTGGCTTGATTTAGATGGATTTTGGCCAAGTTGAAGGAAATGTCTTTAAGGGTTTAAATTGGGTTTTGATTTGATTTTGGATTTTATTTTGGCTATTTGAATTTATATTTCATTTATATTTGAGAAGATAACTGAAGGTACAATTGATTTATAAAAAAAATCAATTGAGTTTGGATTGAATTGGATGGAAATTTGGCTAAGTTCTTGAAGGTTGATTAAAGGGCCTAGGAAGGTTTTCAAGTTTGGATTTGATGTTGGGTTTCAATCATTTGGAATTGAGTTTGGACTTGGATTTGGATTTGAAATTGAGTTTGAGGTGTGGTTGGAAATTTAGATTTGAATTGAATTTAAGAATATGTACATGGAATGGGTTTGGGCTATAGGGTAAGTTATTTTCCTAGGTCCCTAAGGCATGGCCTAATCCTATGATTAACACTTACTTAGGTCAAGTGTTCACCTAATCTGTAGGAGTGTCTTATGGTTAAAGAAACTTTAGTGTCTAGAAGGTTCCTATGTCTAAGAAGAGGAGGTTGAGAACTCACTCCAAAAGTGAGGTCAATAGTCTGTTACTTGGTTGATGAAATTGAAAAGAAGAAATGTTGAATTTGAATTTGTTCTCTGTTAAAACAAAAAAAACATACCCTAATCTAAAATTTGAACCCTAAACCTAAAACCTAAACCTAAACCTAAACCCTAAAACCTCCAAACCCTAAAACCATAAACCTAAACCCTAAAAACCTAAACCCTAAATCCTAAACCCTAAACCATAAACCTAAAAACCTAAAATAAACTAAAAAAATAAATAAACTAAACTAAAAAATAAAAACCTAAACCTAAACCCACCCTACCCAGGAGCCCTTAACCTCATACTCTGGCGATTCCCCTTTTCCCCTCTCATTTTTGGCGTTCTAGCCACTGCTTGACAGTTGTTTGGCATGATTCTCATTAGATTCCTTTTGGAATCGATGGCTCCTATGGCTTTTGTGTTTTACTTGGAGTGACACCGTTTCTTGGCTTCTTCCCTGATGATTCCGTGGGGGAAATCAACAGATGCATTAGATCTAACTAGGGCATCAACTACTTTGGCATTGGTTGCATCAAAATCTTTTAAAGATGTCCTCCCTAAGGATAGTTGTTCGGTGAGTCCCTAACTTATTTTGACTTTTTTTTAGGCATGTCTTGGTTATGTGCTCGATATGATTGTGGAAAAGCTTGCTAAGCCATTAGAATTCACTTTGGTCAAAGTTTACTCTTCATACGAATTTAGAAAAATATTGCTCTTTCTTTCATGGTGCGAAACTTTTGAGTGCTTTTACGATTGGTTTAATTAATCCCACATTTTGATTCTTAACAAATGATTTGGATTACTGCATGTTTTTTTTCTCATCATTCTTATTTTGTTTTCAATTGCCAAATGAGGTTCTGAAATGGACTCCATTATTTGATATTAGGAAGAATCCCCAATCATTTCGGTTTGGATTTCTCTCCCAATATGCAAATTCATTTCATTAATCATCAATTCTTTTTTTTCTTGTGGGTGCTTTATTTGGTGGATTATTGCAAATCAGCACTATGAAATCTCGACCTTCTATGGCTAGAAACCTTGTAGATTTAGACATTACTAAGAAACACCCCAAAGAAATTTGGCTGGGATCTAAAAATTATGGTTATATGCAAAAAGTTGATTTCCAAAATTTCCCTTTCTTTTGTTCTCATTGTAAAATCCATGAGCATAATAATTCTGAATGTTTCATTCTGCATCCTCACATAGAAAAGAAAATTTCAATTAAGGAAACTATTGTTCCTAACCCAGGCGAATCGATAAATATCAAAAAATTAACTCAAAAAAAGGATTCATTGAATGTTCCTAATAAGGTTGTTTTACCTCTTATTTCTTTTATGCAATTGAAAGTTTCTAATGTGAAAAATAATAATATCTCTAAACTTTTGGATGATGATTCTTTTATCTCTAAGTCAATCCTCATATCCTTACCAATTTTTATTGATGAAAATGAAGCATTAATTGAAAATATTAATGAGGATATCAATGTTATGCATCATTTGAATTCAACAGATAGTATGGATTTGGTTTCTCAAGTTTGATAAACTTGACTATACTTTAGTTCAAAATGATTTAAATTCTCAAACATATTTGGTTTTGTCTAATAATATGACTATTGAAGAAGAAGGGTTGGATGTTCATACTTGCCTTCTTAATAAATCTGTTTTGGCTCCTTCGCTTCCTATACCCGATACTCATTTAACTTTAATAAATTCTAATGGCTTGGAAGAAGGAGAACTCACTTCTATATAAGAGACTTCCCCTAAATCTATGACTAATGTTGCTAAATCCTTCTCGAATGATGATTCTATGGGAAAAGGAAATGGTTCTCGAACTTATCATGCTAAAAAAAAGTATTAAAAACATCCCTCCCAAATGGTACAATAACACTAGATCTACTGCGGCCTCCCTCTCCTCTCTTAATTAACCTTTTCTTAACACCTTTTTTTACTTCCTTATGTTTTATTTTGCTTGTTTGGAATGTTAGATGGATCGATACCCTCTCTATTTGTAACTATATTAGAAACCTTTGTCGTATTCATAATATTTCTTTACTTATTATTTTGGAGCCTCTTATTCATGCAAACAAAATTAACCATATTCCTAGAATGATCGATTTCAATAAATTTTCTCTAATGTTAGTAATAAAATTTGGTGTTTTGGAATAATTTTGTGGAGGTTTCTATTCTTGATGATTTTCAACAAGTTGTCAATGCTAAAATATCTTATGGTGACTATTATGTTTTTGGCTCTTTTGTCTATTCATCTTGTAATAGATCTTGTAGAAATCTTCTTTAGGAAAGTTTGAGGAATTTTGCTACCTATGTCAATAAACCTTGGTTTGTTGGTGGGGATTTCAACACTATTTTTTCTCTTCTGAATGAAGAGGTGGTTGCCCTCCTAATATTCATTCCATGGAAGAATTTTCCAATATGATCCTTGATTGTAATTTGATTGATATTGGCTTTAAGGGTTCAAATTTTACTTGGTGAAACTCTAGAATTTGGCAAAGGTTAGACCAGATTCTTTTTACTCAATGGATTACTCAATGGCCTATTACTTCTATCGATCATTTAAACAAAACATTATCGGATCATGCACCTTTTTTTGGTTTCTATTAAAGATTACTCTAATAGATTAAAAAATTTCTTTCATTTTAGATTTCAGAACATGTGGATTCAGCATATTGATTTCTTTAATATTGTGGCTAATAATTGGAAAGCTCCCTTACATCCTGACAATTTGATTATGGGGATGAATAGATTTTGGTTTAAGCTTAAAAGACTTAAACAAAATCTAGGTTTGTGGAACAAGCATTATTTTAAAAACCTTTTTGCTAATATCAAAGAAATGGAAAAATTGGTTTATGATCTTGAAGTCTTTGTTATGTCTAGTCTTGCTAAGATTAAGGACTTGACTGAGGTGAAAGATAAACTTGTTAATTTTCAATATATGGAAGATTCTTGCCACCAAAACACCTAGCAAACATATTGTGCGGATGGTGGAGAAATATTAGATATTTCCATGCTTTAGTTAATAAAAGAGATCTTTAAATAATATTCAAAAAATTAATGATGACAATGGAGAATGGATTATGAAGAATAATGATATTAAGGATTCGACCATTAATTACTTTAGAAATATGCTTAATAAGAGTTGCTCTTATGAAGCTATTTCTAAATCACTTGATTCCTTCTATTAAACAATAATGACAATGAGTTGCTTACTATTGTACATAATGAAGAGTAAATTTTTAAAGTTCTTAATAGCATGAACCTAGATTCTATTGTTGGTCCGGAGGGTTTCACTACCCAATTTTTTCAAAAATGTTGGTTTATTATTAAAAATGATTTGGTTGAGGTTGTGGTTAATTTTTTTAATGGTAATCCTTTTCATAAATATTTTTCTAGCACTTCTATTATTCTCATACCTAAGAAAGATAATCTAGACTATTGCAGTGATTTTGGGACTAGTAGTCTTTGCACCTTTTTAATAACCTTATTATCAAATTCTATCCAACAAGCTTAATCCTTTACTTCATAGGGTTATCTCTCTAAGCCAAACTGATTTTGTTAGAGGTAAATCTATTTTTGATAATATTCTGCTTGCTCAAGAATTAATTCATTATTTAGATGCTAAGACTAGAGCTGGCAACATTATATTCAAATTAGAATTTACTAAGCCTTTGGTAATATCTCTGGGGATTTCCTTATCCATATTTTGAATTTATTTGGGTTTTCTGATAAATTTACCTTTCTTATTAAAAATTGTATTAATAATGCCTTGTTTTCTATTTTGCTTAATGGGGAAGCCTTAGGCTTCTTTCCTTCTTCCCATGGCCTAAGATAAGGGGATCCTCTATCTTCTACCTTATTTATTATTATTGTGTAGTACTTATCTAGGAGCATCAATGATCTATTCTTAAACAATCCTAGTATGTATTATAGAACTCTTAGTGGTCTTCCCATTTTAAGTTTGTAGATGATTTCATTATTTTTTTTTACAATGCTTCTATTCATCATATCAAGAATCTCAAGATTTTTTTAAATAAATTTGGTAGAGAAAGTGGTCTATCTATCAATGATAACAAAATCTATTTTATTACTTCTTCAAGCATCTCCAATAATGAAATTAATCAAATCTTGCATATAACTTTAAACATCAACACCTTCCTCTTAAGTACTTTGGTGCACCCTCTTTTAAAGCTCGAAATGATCCCATCTTTTTGATGAGTTAATTCAATAAATTTTAAATAAAATTTATGTTTGAGAATATCATTTAATTTCCTTTGGTGGCAGGCTCACTATTCTTAAAAGCACTCTCAATTCAGAGCATTTTTATTTGATTCAAATTATTATCCCCACTAATGCTACTCTTATCAGAATTGATCTCTTGCTTAATAAATAATTTTTGGGATCCAATAATTCTATTAAAAGAATGCATTGGAGTTCTGGCATAAATTATGGTCCCTTGGGTGAAGATAGTTTCAGTTGCAAACTGATTCGTGAAGCTATTACTACCTTCTCTCATAAGCTCTGGTGGAATTTTAGAAAGAATGATAGCCTTTGGGCTAATTTTATGATGAAAAAATATTGCCAAGGTAAACACCCTCTTATCTATGCTTATAAAGTTGGTGACTCTTGGTTTGGAAAAGGCTTTACTCCATTAAATGGGTTGTTGAACCCTTAATATCTTGGGGTATTCATTGGGTTCTTCATTTGGCAAGATAATTGGAGCAATGGCCTTATTGACTCCCTTTTATCTACCAACTCTCTGCTATCAAAGTAAACTCTTTGGCATAATAACACTTGGAACGAAAACAAACTTGAGAATTATATCCATATTTCTCTTTTAGATAACTTTAGAAATATCCTTATTTTCTCTAATAAACCTGGCCAAATTCTCTTTAAGCTTTCTTACAATGATGATTTTGTTCTTAAAGAGGTTTGGAATTTTATTAGAGATAAACAAAACTCCTCTAATGTTTTCAATAAACTTTGGAACAATATCATTCCCATTTCTTTTTTGGTTTTAGCTTGGAGGATTTTGAATAACTTTTCTCCTGTGGACTCTTTGCTCTAGAATAAAGGGTTTTATTTTCCTTCAAAGTGCTATTGTTGCTTCCATATTGAAAATGTTATTCATGTTTTTGTTAATGGTGCTATTTCTTCTAAATTATGGTTATGGTATGATGATTTATTTAATACCAACCTCTTTCATGGTTCTCTTTCCATATATCAACTTCTTGAAGTCTATTTCAAAAAAACTATGAAAGGTCATATCAAAGTTCTAGTTGCTATTACCCTTATCTTGTTCATCTGGATGTACAGAAATGATGCTAAATATCATGGTATTCCTATGATCCATAAAAGGATCTTAGCTAGAACCAAAGAAAACAATTCATGCTTTGTTTAATGCTAATCTTATTAGGAACATTCATTTTAGAGTCTATAAATTTATGGATAAAAAATTGGGTATCATTCAACCTGATGTTGACTCTTATAAAAGAGTTAGGATTATCCATTAGATCAAACCCAAAAAAATTTGATTAAAGTGAATCTTGATGAGTTTGCTTCCAATAAATATGGTGGTGGTACTCTTAAATTCTAAAGGTACTATCATTTGTTCTTTTCCTATCCTCTCAAAGCCCATTCTATTTTGTGAGCTTATGGCTATCAATAAAGCTATTGAAATTTGTTTGAATAAATGTTTCCTCAACATCTAGATTGAAGTTGATGTGCTCTTACTTCTTGTTATGCTAAACTCTAATATAACAGGAAATGCTTATTTATTTTATCTTCTCAATCATACTAAAAATCTTCTTTCTCATGTTCATTATAAAATTTACCATATCCTTCATGAAGGTAATGCTTGTGCTGATTTTTTGGTTACTTTAGGTGCCAACCTAACTGATTTCACTTTATTTGGCAATCAAAATTTGCCTAAACTTTTAATGGGTTTGGTCAATCTGGATAACACTAGATTACCTTATCTCAGATTATAATTTTCTTGGCTTGGTTTTTTCTATTAGTTTTTTATGAGCCATTTCTTTTGGTTCCCCTTTGTTAAACCCTCTTTAGGTTGTGGCCATTTGCTTATTTTCACTCTTGGGGGTCTTGGTTTTTTTGAGCTCTTGCTTTTGGGTTGGCTTTTGTTGCTTGTTGTTCCAATCTTTTTTAGTGTTTGGTTTTTTACTGGTGCTGTTTACTATTTGGTTGATTATTATTTCTTGGTTATTTTTTGTGACCTTCATTTGGGTGGTGGCTTTGCCTGTTATTTTTTTGTATGGGGTTTGCCATATCTCTGGGCTGGTTGCTTCCTTCTGAGTTGAATTTTTTGCTGCTATGGTGGTTGGCTGGGTGGGCTGGATGTGTTGGTTGGTTGGTTGTTGGCTAGCTGGTTGTGTTGGCTAGTTTATCTGCTTCTATTGGTGGCAGACTGGAGGGGCTGTTGGTGGCCTAATTTTGGATTGGATTTCACAAGGTGGAGGTTATTTATTGACTATTATTTCTTCTTTTTTGTGGATTGGGTTTTGGTGGTCAATTTTGCTGGTTTGGGTTTGTTTCTTTTGGTTGTGATTTCAGCCTCTTCTTATAATGGTCTTCCTCTCTTGGCTATAGCTTTGTTTTTTTATTATTTTGGGTTGATGGTTGATGGCTATTTAGTGGTTGTTGTTTTGCTTTGGGATCGGTGACTTGGTTTGGTGTGGTTTAACTTGGTATGATGCTTGCACTCATTGATATTTCTCTTCCTTTTTGTAGTTGGCTTTGGTGGTGTTCTTGTTGTATTGCTATTGCTCCTGATGGATGGCTTTTAGTCTATGTTACTAGTCTTTGCTCCATTTTGTTTTTGGTTGGCTATTCACCTAACCTGGATTAGAATTTTGTTGCTTTGGTTGGGTTTGGTGGATGTTGATGTTTACTTCTACCATTTTCCTGGTTGTCTTGGGTCATTTTGGCATGATGGATGCTATTGGTCTTTTCATTGATTTGGATTTTCTACTGCTGTGGTGGTTGGCTGGCAGGCTATGTTGGTTGGCTGGGTTGGTTGGCTATTTTGGCTGGCTGGGTTGGTTGGATGGGTGGTTGTTTTGGCCTTTCTTTCCTGCTCTATTGGTGTCATGCTGGTTAGCCTGCTCTTGCTATGGTTCCCTTCTCTTGGCTCTTTTCCCTTTTGGTTTGGGTGATACTTTGCCTTTCTTTCTTGTGGAAGACATGAACTCTTGTTTTTCTTTTGGTCTTATTTTTCAAGTGAAAGTTTAAGTACCCAACATCGATTGTTAGTTTTAGATTTTAAGATGAAAGATTGGAAGAAAAAATAAATCAAATTATTGTCCTAGGATTAGATGGGGATACTTAAAGAACACAAATAAAAATATTTTAAGAGCAAACTACAAGAGCTTAGAATTTGGGATGTTCATAAAGAAGCTAATGTTATGTGGGAAAAAGTAGCAAGTGAAATTAAACAAGTTGCTAAAAATGTGCTTGGAGAATCAAAAGGAAAAGCTTATTTTAATAAAAAATAGTTGGTGGTGGAGTCAGAGTGTGCAAGAAAAGATAAGAAATAATAATCATTGTTATAAAACTTGGTTTAGATGTAAAAACTTAGAGAATTGGGAAAGACATAAAGTTGCCTGTAGAGATTCTAGGAAAGCTATATATGATGCAAAATTTAGCTTTTAGTGATTTATACAATAGATTAGATACCAAAGAAGGTGAAAGATGTGTATGCTAAAATCAAAAGAGGAGAAGTAAAAACCTAGTTCAAGTGAGGTGTATTAAGGATGAAGATAATAAAGTGCTTTTCTTAGAAAAGGATATTGAAAAAGGTGGATGAGATATTTTGATAAACTTTTAATGAAGGATTTGAATATGATTGATTTTAGCAACCTTACCTAAAAGAATTTTATTTTATCATCATTAGTAAATATGAAGTTAGAGAAGCTTTAAAGAAAATGAAATGTGAAAAGCAATAGAACTTGATGATATTCCAATAGAAGTGTGAAATGTTTAAGAGATCAAGGAATTTCTTGCTTACAAATCTTTTAATATTATTTTAAAGACTAAAAATAGATGAGTGGAGAAAGAGTTTGTTGGTTCCTATATTTAAGAATAAAGGTGATGACAAGAGTGTACAAATTATAGAGGAATTAAGTTAATGTGTCATACATTAAAATTATGGAGAGAGTAATTGAGCATAGGATTATGATGTGATAAAAGTTTCTAATCAGTTTGGTTTCATGCCGTAGATCTACTATGGATGCTATACATTTGTTAAGAGGTTTGATGGAGAAGTATAGAGAAAGTTGGAGGATTTACATATGATTATTGATTTAGAAAGCTTATGATAAAGTTTCAAGATGTTCTTTGGAGAGTTCTAGAACAAAAAAAGTTAATATTGGTTATATTCAAGTCATTAAGGTATACTAGAGGCATTACTTGTCTCCAAACACAAGGAGATTGGAAAATATTTTCCCATTTCAATTGGATTACATCAAGGATCGCTTTAAGCCCTTTATCTTTGCTTTAGTTATGGATGTTCTTACTAAGCATTTACAAGAAGATGTACCTTAGTGTATGCTTTTTGCTGATGACATTCTTCTTGTTGATAAGATTAGAGGAGTCCAAGAGAAACTTGAATTATGGAGGTCAATATTGTCTAAAGGTTTTCATTTAAGTAGATCTAAACTGAATATATGGAGTGTAATTTTAGTTGTAGAAGTTTTAATGATAGTGTTTTGACATTTTGGTGAACAAGTTATTAATAAGAGTGAAGATTGATATTTAGGCTCTATTGTTCAAAATGATGGTGAAATAGATGGATATATTATTAGTAGTTGGATGGTTGAAGTGAGGAATGCATGGCTATTGTGATAGAAAAGTTCCACTTAAACTTAAGAAAATTTTATAAGATGGTGGTAAGACCACAATGACTTATGGTGCGAATGTTGGCCAATAGATAAAACTAAGTTAAGTGTTAGAGATGAGGATGCTTGGTGGATGAGTATTTACTCTTAGAGATAAAATGCAAAATGAGTATGTTCAGAAAAAGTTGGAGTAGCTCCTGGTAGATAAGATTAGAGAGTCATAGATGGTTTGGCCACATAAAGCGTCTAGATGACAGGTAGGAGTAGATGCATTAGATTTTCCTTATGTTAAGAAAGGTAGAGACCTAAAAAGGCTAAGATGTATAAAAAATGACCTTAGTATACTTGAATTAAATGAGAATTTGACACATAATAAGACACAATGGAGATGAAGGATTCATGTAGCTGACCCCACTTAGTGGGATAAAGGCTTGTTGTTGTTGTTGTTGTTGTTGTGGTCTTGGTTTTTTCTAGTTTATGTTGTTAAGGTCATGATGCTTGCTTCTTTTGATGTTGTTATTCCTCTTTGGTGGTGGCTTTGGTGGTGTTCCCACTTCTCATATCCACGATGGTTGGTTGATTTTCTTATTGGGCTTATTTGGTAGCTTTGTGGTTGGCTATTACTCTTGCTTGAAGGAGTTTGACCTTAGATGATGGACTTGGGATGATGGCTACAAGAGGTATCGGCAATGATGTCTTGATGTTTCCCTCTCTAAATCACTAAATAAAAATAAAATAAAATAAAAACCTAAACTAAAACCTACACACACCTAAACCTAAACTTAAAAAATAAAAAAAAAAAAAAACTAAACTAAAATAAAATAAATAAAACCTAAACTAAACTAAAAAATAAAAAACCTAAATAAAATAAAAACTAAACCTAAAATAAAATAAAATAAACCTCAAATAAAATAAAATAAAAATAAATAAAACTAAACCTAAAATAAATAAAATAAATAAAAATAAAACCTAAATCCTAAACTAAAAAAAATAAAACCTAAACCTAAAATAAAAATAAAATAAACTAAACCTAAACTAAAATAAACTAAACTAAAATAAATAAAACCTAAACCTAAAAATAAACTAAACCTAAACTAAATAAAATAATAAATAATAATAATAATAAACCTAAACTAAAAAAAAACCTAAAATAAAAAAACCTAAACCTAAAAAATAAAATAAAAACCTAAACCTAAAATAAAAAAATAAAATAAACCTAAAAATAAAATAAAATAAAACTAAAATAAAAATAAACCTAACTAAAACAAAAATAAAAAATAAAACTAAATAAATCCAAAATAAATAAAATAAACTAAAATAAATAAATAAAAAAAATAAATAAATAAATAAAAAATAAACTAAATAACTGTGCTATTTAATATAAAAGATAAAACATAAAATTTAAAAAAAAAAAAACTACCAACAACACCTAACATTAAAACCTAAACTAAACCTAATTCCACCCCAACCCAAACCACTAAATAAACCTTAAACTAAAAACTAAATAAACCTAAAATCAAATAAATAAAGAAACTTAAACTAAAATAAAATAATAAAATAAAAATAAAATAAATAAAAACTAAACCTAAACTAAAATTAAAACCTAAACCTAAAAAAATAAAAATAAAAAAAAAACTAAAACTAAAATAAACTAAACTAAACTAAAAAAAAAACCTAATAAAATCTAAATAAAATAAAACTAAAAAAATAAAGAAAATAAACCTAAAATAAAAAAATAAAACTAATTAAAAAAATAAAAAAAATAAACCTAAAATAAATTTTAAAAAAAAAAAATAAACTAAAAAGAACTTAAACCTAAAATAAAAATAAAATAAATAAAATAAAATAAAAGCTAAACTAAAATAAACTAAACAAAATAAATAAAACTTAAACCTAAAACTAAACCCTAATCTAAATAAAATAAAATAAACTCAAAATAAACCTAAACTAAACTAAAATAAAACCTAAAATAAACCTAAAATAAAACCTAAAACTAAACCTAAAAAAAAAATAAATAAAACCTAAACCTAAAAAAATAATAAAACTAAATAAAAGAAAATAAAATAAAAGTAAAACTAAAGATAAACATAAACCTAAACCTAAACTATAAAATAAACTAGTAAAAAAAAAAAATAAAAATAAAAAATAAAATAAATAAACTAAAATAAAAAAATAAAAAATAAACCTAAAATAAAAATAAAAATAAAAAAATAAACTAAATAAATAAATAAAATAAATATAAATAAACCTACCGGTTGTAATTAAAAAAACACTAATCATCCTAAAACTAACCCAAAACACTAAACATACTGACCTTACCTACTACCCTAAAAACCTAAATAAAAATCCTGAGCCCTAAACCTAAAAACCCTACCACAAACCAAAAACCCTAAACCCTAAAACTAAAACCCTAAATAACCTATAAAACTAACCCAAAACTAAAATAAAATAAAACCCAAACCCTACCTAAACCTAAAACCACCCCTAAACCTAAACCCTAAACCCTAAAAAACCCTAACGTTAGGCAAAAAACATACCTGACAACATTAAACTTAAAACCTAACCAAATAACCTAAACCCAACTAAACCTACTAAAGTAACTAAATAAATTAAAAATAAAACTAAACCCTAAAACTAATAAACATAAACCAAGAATGGGTAAAACAGAACTTGCAAGAACATCATAGAACTTAGTGGTAAAGCAATGGAGGCAAAGCGGTGGTTATTATAGTGGTGGTGAGGGATCTGGAGGTGTTGGTGGATTTGGATGTGGTGGTCGGAGTAGTGGTGGTTATGGAGGCGGGAGGAGTGATGTGGTTACAGTTGTGGTGGTGGCGGAGGGAGAGATTGGGGATATGTTGGTGGATCCCACTACTCGAGAAGCGCGGTGGTTCTGATGGGAATTGGAGAAATTGAAGAATGATTGATCTAATCTGCTACTTATGGAACTATCTTTATAGAGTTCTAATCTAGGGTTTTTATTTGCTCTATGTGAGCTCATTTTTATCTATCGTTGCTTGTGTTTTATAAAACTTGGTGTGTTACTTGGTTGATGAAATCAAGAAGGAATGTTGAATATTTGTTCTCTATTTAAAGAAAACCAAAACCTAAAAGACTACAACCTGAACTAAAACTTAAACCTAAACTAAATCCTAAAACTCACCAAAACTAAACCATAAACAACCCACCCCAAACCCAAACTAAGCCCTAAACCCTAACCCTAAACCTACTGACCTAAACCCAAATCCTAACCCAACCCTACCCCAAACCTAAAAAAAAACCTAAACCTAAACTAAATAAAACTAAATAATAAATAAATAAAACCTAAAACTGAATAAAATAAATAAATAAAATAAAACCTAAATAAAATAAAATAAAACTAAACTAATAAAAAATAATAAATAAATAAACTAAAATAAAATTAAAATAAATAATATAAACTATTTTTAATTTTTTTTTAAAAATCCAAAATAACCCTAAACCTAAAATAACTAAACCTAGGCCCTAAACCCACAACCCTAACCCACAAACCTACTATAAAAACCCCAAATAAACCATAAAACCACCCTAAATCCTACCCAACCCAAAACCCTACTGACTCCTCCACTAACCACCTCCTGATCCTAAACTCTAAACATCCTAAACCAACTAACTAAAACACTAAATCTAAACCACACCACCCTCTAAACCACTAAACTATTAAACTAAACAAATAAACTAAATAAAACCTAAATCTAAATAAATAATGATAAAAATAAAACCTAAAAACTAAACTTAAATAAAAAATAAAATAATAAAAAATAATAAATATAAACTAAACTAAACTAAAAATAAAATAAAGTAAAATCTAAATAAAATAAAACTAAAAAATAAAAATAAAATAAAATAAAATAAAAACTTAAACCTAAAAAATAAATTTTAAAATAAAACTTAAATTTAATAAAAATTAAAACCTAAACTAAAAAAAACTAAACCTAAAATAAAATAAAATAATAAAAAACCTAAACTAAATAAAATAAAACCTAAACCTAATCTAAAATAAACTAAACCTAAACTAAATAAAATAAATAATAAACTAAAATAAACCTAAACTAAAAATAAATGTAAATAAAAAAACCTAAACCTACTAAAAAATTAAAATAAAACTAAACTAGCAAAATTTAAATACCTAAAATAAAATAATAAAAAATAACTAAATAAAACTAAATAAACCTAAACTAAACTAAATAAAATAAACTAAAATGAATAAAACTAAAATAAAAATAAATAAATAAAATAAAATAAATAAAATAAATAAATAAAAATAAACTAAATAAACTAAACCTGATTTGCTTAAATTAAAAACCATAAACCTAAATCTAAACCCTCCCTAAACCCTAAACCACAAAACTAAAGCCTAAACACTAAACCTAAACCTAAACCCTCACCTAAACCCTAAACCTAAAACCACAAACCCTAACCCAACCCTAAAATCCTAAAAAACTAAACTAAACTAAATAAAACCTAATAAAATAAATAAATAAACATAATAAATATAAAAAAATAAAATAACATAAAAAAACTAAAACCTAAATAATCCTAAAAATAAAATAAAATAAAAATAAAAAAAAAATAAAATAATAAAAATAACTAAAATAAACTAAAAGACAAAAAACCTAATGATAAAAACTAAAGATAAAATAAGAATAAAATACCAAAATAAATAATAATAAATAACTTAAACCTAAAAATAAAAAATAAAACAAAAAATAAAACCTAACCCAAATAAAATAAAATAAAAAATAAATAAACAAAATAAAATAACTAAACTAAATAAAAAATAAACTAAATAAAAAAAAATAAACTAAATAAAAAATAATAAACATAAATAAACTAAATAAAATATAATCTAAAAAATAAAACCTAAAATACTAAAAAAAAATAAACTAAACTAAAAATAAAATAAAATAAACCTAAAAAAAAATAAAATAAATAAAACCTAAATAAATAAACTAAAATAAATAAATTAAATAAAATAAAATAAACCTAAATAAGAATAAAAAATAATAAATAAAAAAATAAACTAAATAAACTAAACTAATGGTTTCTTAAAAAAACCTAAACCAAACAATTAAAAACTAAACCTAAACCCACAAACCATAAAATTAACCTAACCCTACCTAAACCCTAACCTAAACCACTAAATCCACCTAAACCACAAAAACCTAAAACTCTAAACTCATAAATAAACCACCTAAAACTAAACCTAAACTAATACCCTGACCCAAACCTAAACAACCTGAACCCTGGACCTAAACCCCTAAACCTAAAAACCAAAAAAAAACTTAAAAAAAATAAAATAAATAAAATAAAAATAAATAAAACAAAATAAAATAAAATAATAAAAGAAATAAAACCTAAACTAAACTAACTAAAATAAAAATAAAATAAAATAAAATAAATAAAAAAAACTTAAATTAAACTAAAAAAAATAAAATAAACTTGAGAATAAAAAAACATAAATAAAATAAAACTAAACATAAAAAAATAAAATAAGCCTAAAATAAGATAAAATAAAAAACTAAATAAAACCTAAACTTGAAAAATAAATAAAATAAAAAATAAAACCTAAACCCTAAAATAAAAAACTAAACCAAAAAAAAATAAAATAAAATAAAACTAAACTAAACTAAAATAAATAAAACTAATCTAAAATAAACTAAATCTAAATCTAAACCTAAATTAAATAAAATAAAATAAACTAAAAATAAATCTAAACCTAAACTAAAAAATAAAACCTAAAAATAATCCTAAAATAAAAACCAAAAACCTAAACCTAAATAAATAAAATAAAAACCTAAACGTGGACCTAAAAATAAAAAATAAAATAAAACCTAAAGCTAAAAAATAAAATAAAAATAAAATTGCACTAAAAACTAAGCCTAAACCTAAAAAATAGACTAAAATAAAAACTAAACTAAAATAAATAAACTAAATAAAATATAAATAAACTAAATAAAATTAAAATAAAATAAACCAAAATAAATAAAAAATAAACTAAATAAACCTAAACCAACAGGTTTACTTAATTTAAACAAAACCATAAACCCTAATTGCTAAACCCTAAACCCTAAACTATAACCCTAAACCAACCTAAAAAAAAACCTAAACCCAACCTTAAACCCTAAACCTAACCTAAACCCTAAACTTAAAACCTAATAAACCTACACACCTAAACCCAGAATGGGCAACCTTGGCAGAACATTACATCAACCAGCTCTAGATCTCTGGTGCAGCGAAGGTGGGCGATTGTCTGTGGTGGGGATCTGGAGTGTTGGTGGGTATGGAGGTGGTGGTAAGAGCAGGGGTGGTTATGGAGGTAGGAGGAGTGATGGAGGTTACAACCGTGGTGGTGGCGAAGAGAGAGATTAGGGATATGATGGTGGATTCTGCTACTTGAGAGGCTGGGGTGGTTCTGATGGGAACTATAGAAACTGAAGAATGGCTGATCCTATCTTTTGCTTATGGACTTGTGTCTTTATAGTAGAGATGATTCTACTTATATATGGTTTTTGATTTGCTCTATGTGTGCTCATTTTTTATCTATGTCATCGCTTGTGTCTTAGAAAACTTGGTGTGTTACCTGGTTGATGAAATTGAAAGAAGAAATGTTGAATCTAAATTTGTTCTTTTGTTAAAAAAACCAAAAAACTTAAAACTAAAAATAAAACCCAAACCCTAAACCCCAAAACCCTCCTAAACCCTAAACCTAAAACTTAAACCTTAAACTAGATCCCAAACCCTAAGACCTAAACTCTCAAACCCTAAACCCCAAACCCAAACCCTAAACCTAAACCTTAAACTAACCCTAAATAAACTAAAAGTTAAAAAAAACCTAAACTAAATAAAACCTAAAAATAAAATAAATATAAAAACTAAATAAAATGAAAAAAAAAATTAAAAACTAAACCTAAACTAAACCTAAAACAAAAAATAAAGAATAATAAATAAATAAAAAACTAAACTAAAATATAATAAATAAAAAAAACTTAAATAAAATAAAAAACTAAACCTAAAATAAAAATAAATAAATAAAATAAAATAAAAAAATAAATATAAAAACATAAACCTAAAAAATAAACCTAAAAAAATAAATAAAATCTAACTAAACCCAAATGAAAAAACATGAACCTAAAATAAATGAAAACCTAAACTAAACTAAACTAAAAAAAAAATAAAATAAACTAAACCTAAACTAAAATAAATAAAAAATAAATAACAAAAATAAAATAAATAAAACCTAAACTAAACTAAAAAATAAAATAAACCTAAAATAAAACTAAATAAAATAAAAACTAAACCTAAAAAATAAAATAAAAAAAAATAAAATAAAAACCTAAACCTAAAATAAAATAAAATAAAAACCTAAAAAATAAAAAAAATAAAACTAAATTAAAAAAACCTAAACCTAAACCTAAAAAAATAAACTAAAATAAAATACTAAAACAAAAATAAATAAACTAATAAATATAAATAAAATAAACCTAAAAGCTAAATAAAAATAATATAATAAAATAAATAAAAATAAACTAAATAAACCTAAACCTACCGGTTTACTTAATTAAAATAAATAAATAAACCTAAATAAAATAAAATAATAAAAAAAAAATAACCCTAAATCCATGCCTAAAATTAACCTAAAATCAAAATTGTAAACCCCAAACCTAAAACCACAAATAAACCCTAAACCCTAAACCAAACCCTAAACCTAAACCCCCCTAAACCTAAACCCTAAACCTAAACCAAACCTAAAAAACTAAACCTTAACCCAAACTAAACCCAAACCTAAACCCTAACTAAACAACCTAAAAAACCCAAACTCACGTTCTCTCATTCTTTGGTGATTTTGAATCCCTCTTGGTGCATCTCATGGGATTTCTGTGGCTTTGGCCTTAGTTTCGATCAAATTTAAAGGCCTGAATGGCATCTGGCCATTTGCATGATGCTTCATCATTGACCATGGATGTAGTGAGTTCTATTTCATGGGCTCCACCATAAATTATGGATGCTTTCACTAGGGCATCTGACACTTTAGGGCTTGGCCCAATACTTCTTATACTAAATCATTTAAGGAAGCTCTGGTAAAACTTATCCCTCTGATTGATTAATCTCATTTTGATGTCTTTTAGAGGTTTGTCGGTGTAATGTGCGATGTGGATATTGAAAAGTTGGCAAAACCATGGCTGGGTGAGTTTTATTGTTTGGGCTCCACCTCGATTATGGATGCTTTAGGGCATTTGACACTTTGGGGCTTGGCCTAATCTTTGCTTCTTATACTAAATCTTTTGAAGCACTCTGGTAAGACTTCTCCCTCTATTGATTGATTAATCTCATTTTGATGTCTTTTAGAGGTTTGCGAATGTGCTCCGATGTGGATGTTGAAAAGTTGGCAAAACCATTTGAATTTTCTCTTGTTAATAAATTTGCTTTGCGTCATTTGAATTTGGATAAGATATGCTCTTTTTTCCATAATCTTAAGCTTACGGGTTCTTTCTTGATTGGTCTTATTGAACCTTGCATATCATTGAACTTTCTAATGATGGATTATTCACATGTTTTTGTGTCATTCTTATTTCTTCTTTAATTGTCAAATGCATTTGTTGAAGTGGTCACCCTTTTGACATTATAGGGAATCTCTAATGTCCCTGTGTGGTTATCTCTTCCTAATATGCATTCATTTTGTTACCCATCATGTGCTTTTTTGTCTAGCTTTATTTGGTGACCCTTGCAAGTGACCAGGATTTCACCCTTATGGCAGATCCTCATGGAATTAGACATAACTAAAAAAAATACCCTAAGGAAGTTTGGATGGGCTCTGAAAAATAGGGCTATTCCCAAAAGGTTGAATTGGAGAACCTTCCAGTTTTGTTCCCTATAAAATTCATAATCATGATAATTTAATGTTTTATTTTCCATCCCCACTTAAAAAATTAAATCCTCTAAAGAGAATGTTGTTCCTACCCATAAGGATCCCTACTTTTGTTCAAAAATTTTGATCCTAAGAATGGTATGAAGGCATTAGGTTGATTCCTTGGATATCGGTTAATCATGTTATACAAGTTTGGCTCCTATTGATATAGATTGATTTTCAAAATGGGAAGGATGATTTACCTCTTTTCCTTGTTTGAATTTGAATATTTCTAATGCAGAGAATAATAAATTTTCAAAGTTTTTGGAAGACGATTTTGTTTCTTCTTATTCTATTTCTACATTTATGTTAGCTTTGATTGATGTAAATGAAGCTTTTAATGAGGATTGAAATGATGTCAAGCATGCTAAAAACATTTCTGATCCGAATTTAACTACTTGTGCTTTAAATGGTTCTAAATCATCATTGTCTCTATTTCTAATCTTGATACTCAAGTTAATCCTACTTTTCAACTTAATGTGGATTTGGAAGAGGGTGAACTCTCTTCCAAACAGTTAGAAAATTCTCCTAAATTTGTGACCAATGTTACTAAATCTTAATCGGATGATGACTCAGGGAAAAAGAAAATGGTTTTCAAACTTATCATGCTAAAAGAAAAAAAGTGTTAAAATTACTCTCCAAAATTGTCCAAAACACTAGATCTCTGGCCTCTCACTCCTCTCTTAATTAACCTTTGCTTAGCCCTATTTATTTTACTTATGTTTAATTTTCTTGTTTGGAATGTTAGAGGGATGTACCCTCTCTATTCATAATCATATTAGAAATCTTTATCATCATAATATTTATTTACTTATTATTGAGCCTCTTATTCATGCTAATAAAATTAACAATGTTGCTAGAATGATCGGCAATAAATTTTCTCTAATGTTAGTAATAAGATTTGGTGTTTTGGAATAATTTTATTGAGGTTTCAATTATTGATGATTTTTAACAAGTTCTCAATGCTCAAATCTCTTATGGTGACTATTGTGTTTTGGGCTCTTTTGTTTATGCACATTGTTATAGATCTTTGGGATAATTTGAGGAATTTTGCTATCTCGATCAACAAACCTTGGTTTGTGGGTGGTGATTTCAACACTATTTTATTCTCTTTTGAACAAAGTGCTGGCTACTCTTCCAATATTCATTCTATGAAAGATTTTTCCAATATGATTCTTAATTGTAATTTGGTTGATATTGGCTTTACGGATACTAATTATACTAGGCAAAACTCTAGACTTTGGCAAAGGTTGGACCGGATTCTTTTTAATGCTCATTAGATTACTCAATGCACTATTACTTTTGTTGATCATTTAAGAGAACCTTGTCTGATCATGCTCCTCATTTGGTTTCTATTAAAGATAATTCTAATAGATTACATAAATCCTCTCCTTTTAGATTTCAAAACATGTGGATTCGTATATTGATTTTTTTGATGTTGTGGCTAATAATTGAAAGCCTTTACATCCGATAATTTGATTATGGGGATGAATAGACTTTGGTTTAAACTTAAAAGACCGAACAAAATTTGGGTTGGTGGAACAAGCATTATTTTAAAAACCTTTTGCTAATATTACATATATGGAAAATTGTTTATGATCTGAAGTCTCTATTATGTTTGATCCTTCTAAGATTAATGACTTCTAAGTGAAAGAAAACTTATTAACTTCCAAAATATGGAAGAGACTTACTTGCACCAAAAGCTAGTAAGCATATATGATGGTGATTGGAATACTAGGTATTTCCATGCTTTAGTTAATAAAAATAGCTTTAAATAATATTCAAAAAATTAAAGATGATAATGGTGTTAGGATTACAGAGAATAATGATATTAAGGAATCAATTATTAATTACTTTAGAAATATTCTTAATAAGAGTTGATCTTATGAAGCTATTTCTAAATCGCATTTGATTCTTTCTATTATTACAAATGATGGTAATGATTTAGCTTACCATCGTGCCTAATGAAGATGAAAATTTTAAAGTCCTTAATAGCATGAATATAGATTTTTTTTACCGTCTGAGGGTTTCACTCAATTTTTCAAAAATGTTGGTTTATCATTAAAATGATTTGATTGAGGCTATGGTTTTTTTTTTAATGGTAATCCTTTTCTTAGATATTCTTCTAGTACTTCTATCATTCTCATACCTAAGAAAGAAAATCTAGACTACTGGAGTGATTTTAGACCTATTAGTCTTTGCACCTTCTTCAATAAGTTGATTTCCAAAATTGTAACCAACAGGCTTAGTCCTTTACTTAATAAAATTATCTTTCTCAACCAAACTAGTTTTATTAGAGGTAGATCTATTTCTAATAATATTTTACTAGCCCAAGAATTAATTCATGATCTTGATGCCAACACTAGAGGTGGCAACATTCTTTTCAAATTAGATATTATCAAAGCCTTTGATAACATTTCTTGGGACTTTCTTTTCCATATTCTAAATTTATTTGGGTTTATGATAAATTTATTTATTTTATTAAATATTATATTAATAATGCCTAGTTTTCAATTTTTCTTAATGGGGAAGCCTTGTGTTTCTTTCTCTCTTCCCATGGCTTAAGACAAGGGGATCCTTTATCTCCTTTTATTTATTATCATTGTTGAGTACTTATCTAGAGCATCAATGATTTATTCTTTAACAATCCTTGTATGTAGAACTATTGGTGGTCTTCATTTTCCATTTAAGCATTGTAGATGATTTCATTATTTTGCAATGCTTTTATTCATCATATCAAGCATCTCAAGTATTTTCTAAATAAATTTGGTAGAGAAAGTAGCCTTTCTATCAATGATAACAAAAGCTATTTTATCACTTCTCTCATATCTCCAAATCAATTAAATCTTGCATATTGCTAATTTTAAGCATCAACACTTACCTCTAAAGTACATGGGTGCTCCTCTCTTTAAAGGCCCAAAATGATACCATCTCTCTTGATGAGTTAATTCAAAAAATTTAAATAAAATTTTCATTTGGGAATTCCATTTACTTTCCGGCTCACTATTCTAAAAGCACTCTCAATTCAATGCCTCTTTATTTTATTTAAACTATTATCCCCACTAATGCCAATCTCATCAGAATTAATCACTTGCTTAATAAATTTTTTTGGGGCTCCAATAACTCTACCAAAAGAATGCATTGGACATGATGGCCTAAATGTTGTGGTCCTTTGGGTGAAGGTGCTCTAGGTTGCAAACCTATTCATGAAGCTATCACCACTTTCTCCCAAAAGCTTTGGTGGAATTTTAGAAAGAATGATAGCCTTTGGGATAATTTTATGATGTAAAAAAATAGTCAAGGTAAACACCCTCTTATTGTGCTTATAAAGTTGGTGACTCTCCGATTTGGAAAAGGCTTTTTTCCATTATATGGGTTACGAAATCTTTAATATCTTGGGGTATTCATTTGGGTACTTCTTTCTTTTGGCAAGACAACTGGCAATGGCTCCATTGACACCCTTTATCTACCCACTCTATGCTATCAAAGTTAACTCTTTTGCTTAATAATTGATTGGAATGAAAGTAAACTTGAGAATTATATCCATGTTTCTCTTTTGACAATTTAAGAAATATCCTCATTTCTTCTAACAAACCTGATCAAATTTTTTTAAGCTTTCTTATAATGGTGATTTTGTTCTTAAAGAGGTTTGGAATTTTATTAGAGATAAGCAAAATCCCTCCAATGTCTTTATTAAACTTTGGAACAATATCATTCCCATTTCCTATTCGGTTTTAGCTTGGAGGGTTTTGAATAACATTATTCCTATTGACACTTTGCTCTGGACTAAAGGGTTTTATTTACCATCAAAATGTTATTGTTGCTTTCATATTGAAAATGTAAATCATGTTATTGTTAATGGTGCTATTGCTTCTAAATTATGGCTTTGGTATGATGATTTATTTAATTCCAACCATTTTCATGGTTCTCTTTATATTTTGAAGTTTCAAAAAAATTGAAAGGTCATATCAAAGTTTTAATTGCTCTTACTCTTCTCTGGTTCATCTGGATGGATAGAAATGATGCTAAATTTCATGGCACTCCTATGAACCATAAAAGGATCCTGGCTAGAACTAAAGAAAAAATTCATGCTCTATTTAATGCCAATCTTATTAGTAACATTTATTTTAGAGGCTATAAAGCTAAAAATTATGTATCATTCTACCCGATTGGACCCTTATAAAGGTGCTAGGATTATCCATTGGATCAAACCTAAAGACAACTTGATTAAAGTAAATACCGATGGTTCTGTAGCTTCTAATAAATATGGTTGTGGTGGTATCCTTAGGGATTCTAAAGGTACTGTCATTTGTGCTTTTGCCTATCTTCTCAAAGCCTGTTATGTTATTTTTGTTGAGCTTATGGCTATTAATAAAGCTATTGAAACTTTTTTGAATAGTGTTTTCTCAACATTTAGATTAAATTTGATGCTCTCTTACTTCTTGACATGCTTAATTCCAATAGAAATGGGAATGTTGAATTATTTTATCTCCTTAATCATACAAAAAATATTCTTTCTCAAGTTTATTTTAAAATTTCCCACACCCTTCGTGAAAGTAATGCTTGTGCTAATTTCTTAGCTAATTTAGGTGCCAACTAAACTAAGTTCACTTTATTTGACAACCAAACATTGCCTAAACTATTAAGCGGCTTAGTTAATCTAAATAATATTTGATTGTCTGATCTTAGAATATAATTTCTTGGCATGGTTTCTTTTGTGTTTATTTTTTATGAGCCTTTGCTTTTATTTTCCCTTTGTTCAACCCTCTTTAGGTTGTGGTTATTTATTTTCACTTTTTGTGGCTGGTTGTTACTTTTGACCTTTTACTTTTGGGTTAATAAGTGTTTACTCTATTATCATTATAACCTAGGTTGATTTGGTTTTTTGCTGTGGTTGCGTCACTGGTTTTTTTTTACCACATTTTTTCTTTGGTTGTTTTTGATAACCTCTTATTGGGTTGTGGCTTTGTCTACTATTAGTTTTTCCTCCTATATGGGTTTTGCCTCATTTTAGGGTTGGTTGCTCACTTACCTATTTTGGATCTGCTACTGTGGTTGTTGAATGGGTGGTTTTATTGTTTCTGGGTTAACTAGTGTATTGGTTAGGTTCATTGGCTAGTTGGCTATTTTGGCTATTTTTTTCCTCTTTTGGTGACATATCTAGAACTATTGGTGGTTTAGTTATGGCTTCATTTTGGAATGGTGGGGTTTTTTTTACTATTTTCTATCTTGTTGACTGGGCTTGGTGGTCAATTTTACTGATTATATTTTGTTTCTTGGTTTTGGTTTTGTCCTCCTTTGTTAGCCTTTCTCTCTCAGCCTTTGGGTTTGGTTATTATTTTGGGTTGGCTAGTTTAGGGATTTTTGGTGGATGTTATTTTTGGCTATCTTGGGTGATTTTGGTTTGATGGCTACTATTGGTCTTTACATTCACTTGGGCTTTCTGCTGTTGTGGTGGTTGGCTAGGAGGCTATGTTATGTTAGATTGGTTGGTTGTTTCTTTATGTGGTGTTTTGATGGTTTTATGCTTTTTGATGATGGGGATCTTTCTTTGTTGGTTACTAATGATGGGTTGTTCTCTGGTGGTTGCCTTATGGATATTTTACTTAACTGCTTTGGTAGGAGGACTTTAGTTATCCTTGGAATTTTGGTATTGCCTTTCTCTTGTTGATTTTTTTTTTCTTCTTGGCCAATGTATAACCTTTGATTGACCTAACCTTTTTGATCCTTCAATTGGGATTTAGTTTATGGTTGGTTCGCCTTTCCTTTGGCTTCTTAGTTGTTGGCTTGTTATGTATGTTGCTCGCTTGGTTCCATTAGCTTGGCCAATGATCCTTGTAACTTCTAGGTTGTTGAATTTATGTGATTGTGGATTTTAGTTGGTGGGTTGGCTATGGCTATTATCGGTTGTTTTCTATTTGTTTGCGACTAGATCACTATGGACTACTTGCCTTGATGGTCATCGCTATGCTAGCTATGATAGCTTTGATGTTACTCACCCTCTCTTTGGTTGGTAGCTTTACATATGATTATAATGCTTCTTATGAAGTTTGATGCTCATATGCATTGTTGCCCTTGAGAGATGATCTTAACTTAGCACTTCCTTTCTTTCCCTGTCTCCTTTTGCTCTCTTTATCTTATCCTTTAGCTATGACTTTTTCCTTGGTAGTGTTTTTGTAGAATTCTTTAATAGGTTGAAACTTTACCAAGGCTCATTTCTCGCCATCCCTACTTGTTGCTATGGAGCTTACTTATCTTTTTTTTTCAAAGGAATCATGAATTGTCACGACTCAACCTTTTCTGTTTTCATGCTTTGTTTTGTTTGAATGTGTCATTTTGCTCTCATGTTTTTTTTAGTTGTGGATTTTAGTTGATGTTGCTCACATTATTTTTTTTTTTCTTCTTCTAATGTACTTAGATGAGGGTTTAGCTCTTTAGGTTTTAAACCATGGATAGAATTCTAGCTCATCCTTTTATGGACATTATATTTTCCTTATGGTAATTTTAACTTTTTCCACAAAACCCTAAGCCTTAATCCTAACCTAAACTTTAAACCTTAAACCCTAAACCTTAAAACACTAAATTTAAACCTATAACTCAACACTAAATCCTAAACCCCAAAATCCCCTGAAGCCCTAAGCTGAGCTAACCCTAAAACCTAAGGTTATCCTTAAAACATTATACTAACCCTAAACCTAAACTGGACCCAGAGCCCTAAACCCTAAACCCTAAAACCCTAAGCCCTAACTAACCTCTGAAACCTCTAAACTAGCAAACCCTAAACTTTAAACACTAAACACTAAACAAACCATAAATCATAAAATCCCTAAACCTTATACTTTAAACCTTAAACCCTAAACTATCCCTACACCCTAAGATAACCCTAAACCCTAAAAATACTAAATGTTAAAGCCTAAAGCCTAAAGCCTAAACTCTAACCCTAAACCCTAAACCCTAAAACCTTAAACCCTAATACCCTAAACCCTAAACCCTAAACCCTAAACTCTAAACCCTAAGATTGGGCAAAACCTTGACAGCAAAAAAATCACTATCAACCGGCTGGTCTAGATCTCGAGTGGGGGAGGCTATTATGCGGTGGTGGTGGGGAATCTGGAGGTGTTGGTGGATATGGAGGTGGTGGTCTTAGCAATGGGGGTTATGGAAGTAGGAGGAGTGACAGAGGTTACAACCATGGTGGTGGCAGAGGGAGAGATCGAGGATATGATGGTGGATCCTACTACTGAGGAGGCTAGGGTGGTTTTGATGGGAAAAGAAGAAACTGAAGAATGGCCGACACGATTGCTGCTTATGAACTGTGTCTTTAAATTGGATATGGTTCTAGTTATCTAGGGTTTTTGATTTGCTCTATGTGTGCTCATTTAGTATCTATGTTGTCACTTGTGTCTTATAAAACTTGGTGTGTTACTTGGTTGATGAAATCGAAAGAAGAAATGTTGAATTTAAATTTGTTCTTTGTTAAAAAAATAACCAAAAACTTTAAACCCTAAACTAAAATGTAAACTCTAACCTAAAACCTAAACCCTAAACCCTAAACCCTAAACCCTAAACCATACCACACCCTAAACCCTAAACCCTCCACTAAACCTAAACCCTAAACCCTAAACCCATAAACCCTAAAACCTAAACCCTAAACTAACCATGCACTCTAAACCCTAAACCTAAAAAAATAAAACCTAAACCTAAAAAATAAAACATAAAAATAAAATAAATAAAAAACTAAAATTAAAATAAAATAATAAATAATCAAACTATAACCTCCTAAAAAAAAACTAAAATAAAATTAAATAAATAAAACCTAAACTAAACTATAAAATAAAAGCCTAAATAAAATAAAAACTAAACCTAAAGTAAAAATAAAATAACCCTAAACCTAAACCCTAATCCCTAAAACATGAAATAAAATAAATAAAATAAAATAAAATAAAATAAAATAACTAAAAAAATAAAAAAACTAAAATGATAAAAAAAAATTAAAAATAAAATTTTTTTTAAAAAAACTTAACCACAAACCCCCCTTTGCCTAACACTCTAACGATTTCGGGATTCCTCATATGTTGTTATCCTTGCTATGGATTCTTGGTGAGTATTTGAACTTTTTTTCCCTTGGATTCCCTTTAGACTATCGGCCTTAGGCTGATCTCGACCTATTTTGGTCACAGCATCATGACTCATGGTGTTGACTTCTTCCAATCCATGGGGTAAATCCCATGAGCTGATGGATCCGCTAGGGCATCAGAGTTTTTTTGGGTAATCATACCTCTAGATTTCCTGTTGTTACTAAATCTTTCAAAGATGCTTTAGCTAGTAAGAACTCTTCCACCAAGCCTCCTTTGAATTTGGTTCATATGATGTTTAAAGGTACTCTGATGATTATGATTTCAGATGCTGATATTAAAAGATTAGCCGAGCCTTTTATTTTTTCTTTGATTGGAAAATTTTTCTTCAAATAGCATAATATGGAAGATATTCATTCTTTTTTTTTCATGGCTTAAATTTATCTGGTTCTTTTTCTATTGGGTTGATTGATGCGAGGCATGTTTTAATTAAACTATCTAATGATCTTGATTACGGTATTTTTATAGGAATTCTTGCTATATTTTTTAAATGTGTCAAATCATTGATGTTAATGAAGAGTCTCTTATTGTTCCCATTTATTTTCCTAACTTGTGGATTAATCTATTTAATCATCAGATTCTTTATGCTATTGGGTCAAATTTTGGTCAGCCTTTGCATGTTGATCAAGCAATAGCTACTTTTTCTAGACTGTATGTTGCTAGAATTCTTGTAGAGATTGATATTACTAAAAAATATCCAAAATAAATTTGGTTGGGTTTGCAAAATTGCGGTTATTTTCAGAAAGTTATTTTTGAGAACTTTCTTTATTTTTGTAATCATTGTATGGGCATGAAATTTCTGAATGTTTTATTGCACATCCCTCTCTTAGGAAGAAAATTACCAGTAAGAATTTGATTGTTGAAAAAACTGATGATTCTCTTAGGTTGGATAAAGGGAAATCTAATATTTAAAATTCTAATGTTTTGCAAAACCAGATTTCTAAATCATCTAAAAAAACATTTTACCTATTAATCATTTATCTAACATACAAGGTAATTTTGATGTTTCTGAAAAAGTTTAAACTAATAATCATGCTCTAAGTGTTTCTTTTGATGATTCTGTTAAAGGAAGAATTTAGAGGTGGTTAATGATTATTGGTTTGGATGTTGTGCATAAGTCCTTTCATGATGATGGTTTGAATATTATTGATCTAACACCATTTCTTCCAATCAATTGGATGTTGTTTCTCTTTCTCTATGTCTACTTTAGATCATGGGAAAGAGAATATTTCTTTCCTTCTTTGATTGAGAATGGCGGTGAAAAGATTGTTCTTATTTCTAATATTTTAACTTTTGGTCACGATAATCTTTTAATATTGGTGATCCTTCTTTTAAAAATAAGATTTAGATACCTGTGACAATTCTCTCATTGTTAATAATTCTATTTTGGTTCAAAATGATGGTTTTTCTATGGCTAGTAATTTAATTCAAAATTTTGGTAATATGCTGTGTCTCTAAGGGATTGGAATCTTATTTTAATCCCTTACATGAATTTGTACTAAAAATTTTGATTTTGCATCTCTTGATTCTTTTACTAATGAAGACAGGGAGGATACTCTTCAAATTTTGTTGGAAGGTGAAAATTTTAATAATTTCCTTCTTAATAAAGCTCATTGTACTCCTTTATTCACTTCTGATTCTGAAATGCATACTATTTTTTATTTTCCTTTATCTAATGCTGTGGATGTTTCTGAATGCTCTTCTTTGAATTTGATAGCTTCTGCTGATCCCCATGCCTTTTATAACAACACTGATTCATTTTTGCAAGGAGATTTTTTGGAGAAATGGAATGGTTATAAAACTATTTATAAGAAGAAAAAGGAAAAAAAGTGTTCTGATTTATGCCCCTCCTCACTTGCCGAGGGTTACTCATTATAAAGCTTCTTGGAAATAATATCTCTTATCCTTGGGAGGTGTTTGCTTATGGCTAGTTTTATCTATGTTGGTTGAGCTTTTTCTATGTGTTTTCTTGCTAGCTAGAGTATTGGCTTCTTGGCTAATTTTTCTTCTTCTAGCTTGGTGTTTTTGGCTTCATGTTCACTGGGTTTTTTTGGTGCCCTTTGGTTGTTTGTTTCTTCTTTTCTCTATTTTTTTTTTGCTAGTGGCTTTGTTCTTATTGGCTTGCCTCTCTTTGGTTGGTGCTTTTGCTCTCTTTGTTGGTGGTAGGTTGGGCTTTTTTCTTTGGTTTGTCCCTTGGTTGTTTCTCTAGCTTTTATTTTAGCTATTGCTGGCCTTCTTTTTTTTGTTGGTTGGTTAGCTTTCTAGCTCTTTCCTGAGCTATTTTTCTTGGGTGCCCTATTGTGTGGCTGCTCTATTGTTTGTTTCCTTTCCTTTGGTTGGTGCCTTGGTGGCTTTGGATTGGTGTTGTTGTGGCTCTATTGGCTTTGTATTTGAGGGCTCTTTTTTTTTTTTAGGCTGTGAGTTTCTTTTCTCCCACTTTTTAAGAGGTGTTCATATTTGGTTTTGTTGGGAATGCCTTATGTTAATTTTTTTGTTGCTTTCCTCTCTCTTTTTGTTTCCTTAGCTTCACTTTTTCTTTGGTTGGGTGGCTATTATGATAGGTTTGTATTTTTCTTTGGCTGGGATGGCTATGATGATATGATGAATTTTTTTTCCTTTGATAATTTTATGGTTGGTGACTTTTCCTATTTGTAACCCATATTTGAAGCTGGATACACTTAGGATTTGATGCCCCTCATTGTTGTGATTATCCTTCTTTCCTCATATCTGAGCCTGAGTTTTTTCTCTTAATGTTTTTTGATCTCCTTCAGGCTGAGATTTCTTGCAGGTTATAGATTCTCCTTTTCAGTTGGTCTCATCTTCTACTTGGAGGGAGCTGGAGTCTTATTGATGGTCTACTCTTTCTTAGATGGCTAGAGTTGTCTTGATTGGGTTTAATTTTCCTTTGGTCTCTTTGGAGGTTCTTTGGAGCTCAGGATTCTTCCCCTTTTTTGCCTTTTGCTTGGCTTTTTTTTTTTCCTTATTTTTTTTCTTTATTCCTCTTTCATGTATCAATTTAGTGACTAAACTCTTTAAGATTCTCCTGTAGTTCATTTGAGCAGAAGTTTTTTCTTTTTGAGTTTAGTCTCTAATAAGGACTCTTGTTTCTTTTTTTTTTCTTTCTGAGCAATAAATTCTTTTCAGTTTAAAAAAACCCTAAAACCTAAAACCTACAACCCTAAACTCTAAACCTAAATCCAAAAAATCTAAAAACCTAAACCTAAACTATAAAAAACCTAAAACCAAAATAAATAAATAAAAAACAAAAGCTAAATAAAATAAAAAAATAAACTAAAATAAAATAAAAACCTAAACCTAAAAATAAAGAAATATAAAAAATAAATACTAAACTAAAATAAATTAAATAAAAACCAAAACTAAACTAAAAAATAAAATAACCCTAAAAATAAAAAACTTAAATAAAATAGAAACTAAATGAAAAATAAAAATAAAATAAACATAAATAAAATAAAATAAAATAAAAGCTAAATAAAAACCCAAACCTAAAAAATAAGCCAAAAAATAAAACCTAAAAAAAATAAAAAAAAATTAAACCATAAACTAAAAAAAAAACTAAGCTTAAAATAAACAAAATAAATAAAACTAAGACTAAATTAAAGTAAACTAAACAAAAATAAACTAAACCTAAACCTAAACTGAATAAACTAAACCTAAACCCTAAACTAAATAAAATAAAATAAACCAAAAATAAACCTAAACTAATAAATAAAACCTAAAAATAAACCAAAATAAAACCTAAAACCTTAACCTAAAAACATAAAATAAAAACCTAAACCTAAACCTAAAAAAAAATAAACTTAAACATAAAAAATAAAATAAAAATAAACCTAAACTACAAAATAAGCATAAACCTAAACCTAAACATAAAAAATAAACTAAAATAAAAAATCTAAACAAAAGTAAATAAACTTAAAATAAATAAACTAAACTAAATAAAAATAAAAAATAAACCTAAATAAAAATAAAAAATAAAATAAAATAAAATAAATAAAAAATAAATGAAATAAATTATATAAACATAAACCTACTAGTTTTTGTTAATTTTAAAAAAACTCTAAACCCTAAACCCTCAACCATAAATCCTAAACACTAAACCTTAAAACTAACACTAAACCTACAACCCTAAACTTACGACCCTAAATAAACAAAATAAAAATAAATAAATAAACTAGCCATAAACCACACAAACCCAACTAATCCTGGCCCACTCACCACAGATGTAAAACCCTAAACCATAAACTCTAAACCCTACTGAACCCTAAACCTAAACCCTAAACCTAAATCCTACCTTAAACCTTACCATAAACCTAAACCCTGGCCACCACTGACCACAAACCCAAAAACTTGAACCCATCCCTGACCCCAAACCTAAACTGACCAGACCCTAAACATTAAACCCTAAATCAATAACCCTAAACCCTAAACCCTAAAAATCTAAAATTTAAACTAAATAAATGTAAAATAAAATAAATAAAACCATAAATAAAATAAAATAAAAGATTGAATAAAATAAAACATAAACATGGACCTAAAAGAAAATAAAATCAAAATAAAAAGATAAAATAAACTAAATTAAATAAAGCCTAAACTAAACAAAATAAAAAACCTAAATAAAATAAAACTAAACCTAAAAGAAAATAAAATAAACCTAAAATAAATAAAAATCTAAATAAAAATAAAAATAAAATAAACCTAAATAAAATAAAAATAATAAAACTAAAATAAATAAAAAAAATAAATAAAATAAACCTAAACCTACTACTTTATTTAATTTAAAAAAAAAAATAAAATAAAAACCCCACACAAATAGTAAACCCTAAGTAACCCCTAAACCTAAACTCTAAACCACTAAACCCTAAACCCTAAAACCCTAAACCCAACCCTAACCTAAACCCTACACTGATACCACAAACACTAAAACCATAAAACCCTACCCTAAACCTAACCCTAGTAATCCTAAAACTTAAAACATAAACCTAAACCTAAAGAAATAAAATAAAATAAAATAAAATAAAAACCTTGTCTAAAACCTAAACATAAACATAAAAATAAAATATAATAAATAAATAAAAATAAACTAAAATAAAATAAATAAAAGCTTAAACTAAACTAAAATAAAGAATAAAACCTAAATAAACAAAACTCAGCGATAAAATAAAATAAAATAAACTTAAAATGAAAACTAAATAAAAACCTAAACCTTGAAAATAAACCTAAAAAATAAAATAAAATAAAAATCAAACCTAAACCCTAAAATAAAAGAAAACCTAAACCTAACATAAAAATAAAATAAACAAAATAAAATAAACTTAAACCAAAATGAAAACAAAGTAAATTAAAATAAATAAAACCTAAATAAATTAAACCTAAAATTAAAACTAAATTAAATAAAATAAAACAAACCAAAAGTAAACCTAAACCTAAACTAAAAATGGAACCTAAAATGAACCTAAAAAAACCTATATTAAAACCTAAAAAATAAAATAAAACCTAAACTTAAACCTAAAATAAAAAAAAAATAAAACCTAAATAAAATAAAATAAAAAACTAAAAATGAACTTAAACTAAACCTAAACCTAAAATAAACTAAAATAAAACCTAAAATAAATATGCTAAACTAAATAAAATAAAAAATAAACCTAAATACAAATAAAAAATAAAGTATATTAAAATAAATAAAAAATAAACTAAATATACTAAATAAATCGAAACCTATCATTTTACATAATTTTTTTTTAAAAAAAAAAATCTTAAACCCTAAATCCTAAACCCTAAATCCTAGACCCTCCACAATCCTAAAACCCAGGCCCTGTGCCCTAAACCCTAAACCCTGACCCTACCCTATAACACTAACTGACCTAACTGAGCCACCCAACTGGCTCACACTTTGGACCCTGGGCCCTGGGCCCTAAACCCAAAATTCCAGGCCCTACCCTAAACTATCTAAACCCTGAGCCATACATCTAAACCCTGACCATGAGGCTGGGCCACTCTCCCTCTAACTACCCACTACCACAACCCCCTAACACTAAACCTGACTCTGGGCCTTAAACCCTGACTCTAAACCTGGGCCCTACCAGGCCACTCCATATGTGGTTCTAAACCATCCTGAACTCCCAACTCCTAAAAATAAAATAATAAATAAACTAAACCTAAATAAAATAAAATAAAATAAATTAAACCACAAAACTAAAAAATGAATAAAAAATAAAATAGCTAAAATATAATAAGTAAAAACCTAAATTAAACTAAAAAAATAAAGTAAGCCTAAAAATAAAAAAACTTTAAATAAATATAAATAAGATAAACCTAAAATAAATTAAAATAAAATCTAAATAAAAACCTAAACTTAAAAATAAACCTTAAAATAAAACATAAAAATAAATTAATAAAACCTAAACCCTAAAGTAAAAAAAAAAACCCAAACCTGACTTAAAACTAAAATAAATAAAATAAAATAAATAAAATAAAATAAACCTAAAAATAAAACCTAAAAATAAATAAAAAATAAACCTAACCCCTATACAAAAAAATACTTAAATCTAAAATAAAATAAACTAAACAAAATAAAATAAACTTAAGCCTAAACTAAAATAAACTAATCTAAAATAAATAAAACCTAAAATGAACTAAACATAAACCTAAACTCAAACTAAATAAAATAAAATAAACTTAAAATTACCCTAAACCTAAACAAAAAAATAAAACATAAAAATAAACCTAAAATAAAAACCTAAAACATAAACCTAAAAAATAAAATAAAAACTTAAACCTAAACATAAAAATAAAAAATAAAATATAAACCTAAAATATAAAATAAAAATAATACTCAACTAAAAAATAAACCTAAACCTAAAATAAAAAATAAATTAAAATAAAACCTAAACTAAAATAAATAAACTAATCTAAATAAAAATAAAAAATAAAGTGAACTAAAATAAATAAAAAATAAACTAAATATACTAAATAAACATAAACCTATCGGTCCACTTAATTAAAAAAAACCATAAACCCTAAATCTAAAAACCTAATCCAAACCCACAGACCTAAAAGCAAAACCACAAAACCTTAAACACTAAACCCTTAAACCCCAAACCTAACCAAACACCCCAAACCCAACCTAAACTTAAAGTAACTAAATAAATTAAAAAATAAACCTAAACCCTAAAACCTAATAAAACTAAACCTAAACCTAAACCCTAAGAATGGGTAGAACCTTGACAGTAGGAACATCACCATCAACTAGGCTCAGTCTAGATTTGGCGGTGGAGGCGATGGCGGAGGCGGTGATTATCACAGTGGTGGTGGGGAATTTGTAGGTGATGGAGGATATCGAGGTGGTGGTTGGAGTAGTGGTGGTTATGGAGGCGAGAGGAGCGATGATGGTTATAGCCATGGTGGTGGCGGAGGGAGATCTGATCATGCTACTAGAGGGTGGTGTGAGAACTGAGAAAGCGAAGAAACGATCCATTCTACTACTTACGATCGTGTTTTCAATAGGGATGGCTCTACAATCTAGGGTTTTAATTTGCTCTATGCATGCTCATTTTTTATCTATGTCTTCACTTGTGTCTTAGAAAACTTGGTGTGTTACTTGGTTGATGAAATTTAAAAGAAGAAATGTTGAATCTAAATTTTTTCTCTATTAAAAATAATTAAAAACCCTAAACCCTAAACCTTAAACCCTAAACTAACCCTAAACCCTAAACCTTAAACTCTAAACCCTAAATACTAACCCTAACTCCAAACCCAAACAAACCACAAACCACACCCCAAACCCTAAACCCCACTCTCCCTAAACTCCCCACCTAAACCCCACCTAAACCACTCTTCTAAACCTTCCCTCTAAAACTTTAACCACCCACACCTGACCATCCAAAACCAAAACCCAAAATCTAAAACCTAAACCCACTAAATAAATAAATAAAATAAATAAAAACTCATATATGATTAAATTAAATTAAAATGATAAAAAACCTAAATTAAACTAAAATAAATAAGTGAATAAAAATAAAATAAAACTAAATGTAAAATAAAATAAAATAAATTTTAAAATATAATAAAACTAAATAAAACCTAAATAAAAATAAACTTAATATATAACCTACAAAATAAAAATTAAAACCTAAACTAAAGAAACTAAACCTAAAATAAAATAAAATTAATCTAAACCTAAATAAAAAACTTAAATAAATAAAACCTAAAGCTAAACCTAAAAATAAACTAAACCTAAACCTAAACCTAAATTAAATAAAATAAAATAAACTAAAAATAAACCTAACCCTAAATTGAAAAATAAAACCTAAATTAAAAACCTAAAACTTAAACCCAAAAAAATAAAATAAAAACTAAAACCTAAATGTCAAAATAAAATAAAACCTAAACCTAAAATAAACTAAAATAAATTTCACCAAAATAAACCTAAACAAAATAAACTAAAAAAAAACCTAAAATAAATAAAATAAACTAGAAAAATAAAATAAACTTAAATAAAAATAAAAAAATAAAGTAAACTAAAATAAATAAAAATTATACTAAATAAACCTAAACCTACCGGTTTACATAATTTAAAAAAAAAACATTAAACCCTAAATCCTAAACCGTAAACCGTAAACCCTGAACCATAAAACCTAAAAACCCTTAAATCCTAAACCATTAAATCATAAACCCTAAATCCCTAAACCCTAAACCCTAAACCCTAAACCCTATAACCTAACCCTAAACCCCAAACCCTACATAAAGTAACTAAATAAATTAAATAATAAATCTAAACCCTAAAACCTAATAAACCTAAACCTAAACCTAAACCCTAAGAATGGGCAAAACCTTGATGATAGGAACATCACGATCAACCAGGCTTAGTTTATATCTGGTGATGGAGGTGAAGGTGGAGGTGGCGGTTATCATAGTGGTGGTGGGGGCTCTAGATGTGCTGGTGGATATAGAGGTGGTGGTCAAAGTTGTGGTGGTTTTGGATGCGGGAGGAGCGACGGAGGTTACACCAGTGGTGGTGGTAGAGAGAGAGAGATCAATATATGATGGTGGATCCCGCTACTAGAGAGGCTAGGGTGGTTCTTATGGGAACTAGAGAAATAAAAGGATGCCAATCTGATATGCTAGTTATGGAACTATGCCTTTACAATAGAGATGGTTCTGGTTATCTAAGGTTTTTGATTTGCTCTATGTGTGCTCTATTTTGATCTATGTCGTCACTTGTATCTTAGAAAACTTAGTGGGTTACTTTGTTAATGAAATTGATAAGAAGAAATGTTGAATCTAAATTTCTTTTTTGTTCAAAAGAAAAATCATAAACCTTAAACCCTAAACTAAAACCTGAATCCTAAACCCAAAACATAAACCCTAAAGCATAAACCCTAATGGATAAACCCTAAAGCCCTAAAGCCTAAACCATAAACCTTGAACCCTAAACCTTAAACCCTAAACCCTAAACATTAAACCCTAAATAAACTTGAAACCCTAAACCCTAAACCCAAAAAAGCTAAAAACCTAAACCTAAACTAAATAAAACCTAAAAATAAATAAATAAATAACCTAAATCAAAATAAAATAAAAAAATAAAATAAAATAAAAACATAAACTAAAACCTAAACATAAAAAAGAAAATAAAATAAAAAATAAAAACTAAACTAAAATAAAATAAATAAAAATCTAAACTAAACTAAAAGAAGAAAAAACCTAAATAAAATAAAATTGAAATATAAAATAAAAATAAAATAAACCTAAAATAAAATAAAATAAAAATAAAACAAAATAAAAATATAAACCTAAAAAATAAACCTAAAAATAAAAATAAAATAAAACCTAAACGCAAAAAAAAAAATCTAAACCTAAAATAAAAATAAAGTAAAATTAAACCTAAACTAAAATAAACTAAGCTAAAATAAAGAAAACCTAAACCTAAACCTAAACCTAAAAAATAAAATAAAAAAATAAACTAAAATAAATTTAAACCTAAACTAAAATAAAACCTAAAAGTAAAAAGAAAAATAAAAACCTAAAACCTAAACCTAAAAAAATAAAATAAAAACCTAAACTTAAACATAAAAATAAAAAATAAAACCTAAACCTAAAAAATAAAATTAAAGTAAAACTAAACTAAAAAAAAACTTAAACCTAAACCTAAACCTAAATAATAAACTAAAATATAAACCAGTTAAAATACATAAACTTAATATAAATAAACCAAATTAAATAAATTTAAAAATAAACTAAAATAAATAAAAATAAACTAAATAAACCTAAACTTACCAGTTTACTTAATTTTAAAAAAATAATATTAAAAAACCCTAAGCCTAAACCTACAACCCTAAACCCTAGACCCTAAACCCTAAAATCATAAACTTGAAAACCTCAAACCATAAACCATAAACCTTAACCCCAAACCCTAAACTTAAACCTAAAGTAATTAAATAAAGTAAAAAATAAACATAAACCCTAAAACCTTAAACATAAACCTAAACCTAAGCCCTAAGAATGAGTAGAACCTTGATGGTAGGAACATCACTGTCAATCAGGCTCAATCTTGATCTGGCGATAGAGCCAAAGGTGGCGGCGGTCGTTATCGCAATGGTGGTGGGGGATCTGGAGCTACTGTTGGATATGGAGGTGGTGGTCATAGTAGTGGTGGTTATGGAGGTGAGAGGAGCGATGAAGGTTACGGTCATGGTTGTGGCGAAGGGAGAGATCAAGGATATAACGGTGGACCTGCTACTCAAGAGGTTAGGGGTTTTTGATGGGAACTGGAGAAACTGAAGAATGATTGATCTGATTTACTGCTTATGGAATTGTGTCTTTATAGTAGAGATTATTTTACTTATCTATTATTATTGATTTGCCCAATGCATGCTCATTTTTTTATCAATGGCATCACTTGTGTCTTAGAAAACTTGGTGTGTTACTTCGTTGATGAAATTGAAAAGAAGAAATATTGAATCTGAATTTGTTATCTATTAAATAATACAAAAAACCAAAACTATAAACTCTAAACTAAAACTTGAACCCTAAATCTAAAATCTAAACCCTAAACCTTAAAAACCCTAAATCCTAAACTCTAAACCCTAATCCCTAAACCCTAAACCCTAAACCCTAAATCCTAGAAAGCTAAAAACCTAATCCTAAACTAAATAAAACCTAAACATAAAATAAATAAATAAAACCTAAACCAAAATAAAATAAAAAATAACTAAATTCAAAACTAAACCTAAACCTAAACCAAAACAAAAAATAAAATAAAATAAAACTAATCTAAAATAAAATAAATAAAACCTAAACTAAACTTAAAAATAAAACCAAAACAAATAAAAAAAAAAATAAAATAAAAAAAATAAAATAAAATAAAATAAATAAAAAAAACTAAATAAAATTTAAACCTAAAAAAATAAACCTTAAAATAAATAAAATAAAACCTAAACCCTAAACTAAAACCTAATCCTAAAATAAAAATAAAATAAAGCTAAACCTAAACTATAATAAATAAAACATAATCTTAAACCTAAAATAAACTAAACCAAAACCAAAACCTAAACTATATAAAATAAAATAAACTAAAAATAAACCTAAACCTAAACTAAAAATAAAATAAAAAATACCTAAAATATACGTGAAACCAAAACTAAAATAATAAAATAAAATAAACTTAAACCTAAAAACAATAAAACCTAAACTCAAAACTAAAATAAAAAATAAACCTAAACCAAAATAAAAATAATTAAAAACCTAAACTAAAATTACATAAAATTAAAATAAATAAAATAAAATAAACATAAACTACTTGGTTTACTTAAAAATAAAATAAAGTAAAATAATAATAATAAAATAGAGAAACCCCAAATACTAAATCTACCCAACTAAACACCCTAAACCTAAACCCTAAACCCTAAATCCCAAACCTAATCCCCTAAAACCACCTCTAAATGCAATGCCACAAATCCTAAAACCCTACAATCAGGACCCTAAACCCTGCCTAAATACCAGACCCTAAACCCTAAACTACAAACCTAAACCTAAACTAAAAAATAAAATAAAATAAAAAATAAAAAATAAACTAAAAAAATAAATAAAAATCTAAACTAAATAAAAAATAAATAAATCAAAATATAAAAATATAAATAAAATGAATGCTAAATGTAAAATAAGAATAAAATAAACCACAAATAAAATAAAATAAAAACTAAATAAAAACCTAAAACTAAAAAATAAACTTAAAAATAAAACTTAAAATAAATAAAAAATAAAACCTAAACCCTAAACTAAAAAAAAAACCTAAACCTAAAATAAACAAAATAAAATAAACCTAAACCTAAAGTAAAATAAATAAAACCTAAACCTAAGCCTAAAATAAACTAAACCTAAACCCTAAACTAAATAAAATAAAATAAACTAAAAATAAAGCTAAACCTAAAATAAAAAATAAAACTTAAAAAATAAAAACCTAAAAAAATATAATAAAAACCTAAACCTAAACTTAAAAATACAAAATAAATCCTAAACTTGAAATATGTAATAAAAATAAAACTGAACTAAAAAATAAACATAAACTTAAACCTAAACCTTAAAAATAAAGAAGTTGATGTAGAACTTGAGGATGATTCATATAAAGATTTAATAGAATCACCTTTTTCATTCATACTTGCCTTATGTTCATATTTTAAGAAAGAAAGGGTTAATCCCACATACTTGGTCAAAGCACAGGTCAGACTACTTCGAAAGAATATGTAAGAACAATTGCAAAAGCTCTTAATTAAGACCAGGACTAAGATTCGGTACAGTGGGTCTGGTCGATGATGATGATTATTTCTTAATCATCACCATTAATTTGGAAATAATAGGTTCTTTTCAAATCACATTAACTTATATGAGGAGCTCTGCTTAGAAACTTCAAATGATCTAGATGATTTTGATGTCAAAGATGCATCACCAGAGTTCATAGAAGAGATCAAGTTAACCATCGATGAGCTCAAGGAAATCAATTTAGGAACTAAAGAGGATCCATACCCGACATACATCAGTTCTTTATTGAATGAAATTGAAGCCATTGACTTAGTTAGGCTATTGATTGAGCTTAAGGACCACTTTCTATGGAGTTATGAAGAGATGCCTGGATTGGCTCCTGACATAGCGGTCCATAAACTAGCAATAGAGCCTATTTCTAACACTATCAAGTAAGCTCCTAAATGCATGCAATTAGACATAGAATAATAGGTCATTTCTAGAGTCAAGAAATTGATCGATGCTGGCTTCATCTGGGAAGAAAAATACCCTACCTAGTTAGGCAGCATGGTCCTAATTAAGAAAAGAATGACCAAATTCACCTATGCATCGATTTAGGGATTTAAATAAGGCATGTCCAAATGTTGAATTTACTCTAACAAAGTCACATATGGTGTACATTGCCTCATCTCATGTAGTCTTGTCTTTCATGGATGGCTCATATGGATATAACTAAATAAAGATGGTTCCTGTCGATGATAAAAATAATGCTTTAGAACCCCGATTAGAATCTATTACTATAAAGTCATGCCTTTCATCCTTAAAATTGCTAATGCTATACACCAGCGGGCTATGACTCAAATCTTCGATGAACTCATTCTTTCATCATCATGTTGATCATCAAAAGTAGAGAAAAGGAAGATCATCTCTTTGACTTAAGAGTAGTTTTCAAATAGTAAGATAATTTAAACTCAAAATGAACCCCCGAAGTGTGCATTCAAAGTAGCTTCAGGGAGATTCCTTGGGTTTGTTTTCTGGCACCAGGGACTCAAAATTGATTTGGAGAAGTTCAAGATGATATTAAAAATGCCAACCCCTAAAATTTTAACTCAACTCAGATCATTCCAAAGAAGGTTGGGATATCAAAGATACTTTATATCCAACCTATCGAGAAGATGTCAGCCATTCTCCGTACTTAGCAAAAAAGTGCTAAGTTCAAGTGCGAAGATAAGTGTGAGTATGCCTTCAAAAACATCAAGCATTACTTGATGACATCGACAGTTCTAACAGTCCCTATCTTAGGGAAGCTGCTCATACTCTACACTACTACATTAAATGACTCCCTTGGTGCATTGTTGGCCCAAAGGAATGATGAAGGGATGGAAAATGCACTCTATTATCTCAGTCTTAATCTAATCCCTATTGAGGCTAATTATCAACCCATTGAGAAGTCTTTGCATCCCAAAGCTACAGCACTACATGCTTCCTCATAAGGTGAACTTAATCTATATGATTAACCCACTATAGTATCTCATTACATGATCGATGCTATCTGGATGGTTGAAATGAATTCCATGATCCTCTTGTAGTTTTACATTACCTTTGTACCCCTCCATGCAGTGAAAGGTTAAGCGCTAATAGATTTTTATTTTATTTTGTTTAGTTTAGGATATAGGTTTAGTTTACTTTAGGTTTAAGTTTAGGTTTTCTTTATTTTAGTTTAGTTTATCTTAGTATAGGTCTAGGTTTATTTTATTTTGTTTATTTTAGGTTTAGGTTTTCTTTAGTTTAGAGTTTAGGTTTTTTTTTATTTATTTTAGGTTTTATTTTTAGATTTAGCTTTAGGTTTTATTTTTTATTTTATCTATTTTAAGGTTTATTTTATTTATTTTTAATTTAGTTTTGGTATTTATTTATTTTATTTTAGATTCATTTTAATTTTTTATTTATTTTTATGCTTTCATTTAAGTTTATTTTTTATGTTTAGGTTTTTATTTAGTTTTTTTATTTTTAGTTCTTATTTTATTTAGGTTTGTTATTTTTTAGTTTAGTTTAGGTTTTTATTTATTTTATTTTAGTTTATTTTTATTTTTCTATTTTATTTTATTTTTAGGTTTAAGTTTTGGTTTTTATTTTATTTTATTTGTTTTTTATTTTATTTTTTAGGTTTTATTTAGTTTAGGTTTTATTTAGTTTAGGTTTAGGTTTTTAGGTTTTTTAGATATAGGGTTTAGGCTTTAGGCTTTAGGCTTTAGTCTTTAGGATTTAGGGTTAGGCTTTATGGTTTAGGGTTTAAGGTTTAGTGTTCAGGCTTTATGGTTTAGGGTTTTAAGGGTTTATGGTTTAGGGTTTAGGCTTTAGGGATTAGAGTTTTTAGGGTTTAAGGTATAGGGTTTAGGGACAGATTAGGATTTAGGATTTCGGGTTTAGGGTTTAGGGTCAATGTTAAGGTTTAGGTGTTAGGGTTTAGGGTTTAGGGTTCAGGGTTAGTTTAGTTTTTAGGGTTTAGGATTTTGGGTTTAAGATTTTTTAGGGTTTAGATTTTATGGTTGTAGGTTTAGGGTTTAGGATTTAGGGTTTAGGGTTCGGGGTTCTATTTTTAACATCAAGTAAATAAGTAGGTTTAGGTTTACTTAGTTTACTTAGTTTATATTTTATTTATTTTAATGTATTTTTTTATTTAGGTTTAATTTTAATTTTTCTTTGGATACTTTATCTATTTTAGTTTAGTTTTTTTAGTATAGTTTATTTTATTTTTTAGGTTTAGGTTTTATTTTTTATTTTTTAGTTTTAGGTTATATTTTTTATTTTATTTTCTTAGGTATAGGTTTTAGGTTTATTTTTAGGTTTTATTTTTTAGTTTATGTTTAGGTTTATTTTTAGTTTATTTTATTTTATTTAGTTTAGGTTTAGGTTTAGGTTTTATTTTTTTAGTTTAGTTTATTTTAGTTTAGCTTTAAGTTTATTTTATTTTCATTTTATGTTTTGGTTTTTTTTTTAGTTTAGAGTTTATGTTTTATATTTTATTTATGTTTAGGTTTATTGCTTATGTTTAGGTTTTCATTTATTTTGGGTTTATTTTATTTAGGGTTTAGGGTTTAGAGTTAGGGTTTAAGGTTCAGGGTTTAGGGTTGTAGGTTTAGGGTTAGTTTTATGGTTTAGGGTTTAGAGGTTTTTTTAATTAAGTCAACCAGTAGGTTTTGGTTTATTTAGTTTATTTAGTTTATTTTTTTATTTATTTTAGTTTATTTTATTTATTTTTATTTAAGTTGATTTTTTTAGTTTAGGTTTTTTATTTTAGTTTATTTTTTAGGTTTAGGCTTATGTTTATGCTTATTTTCATAAGCAGCAGATCAGATCGACCGTTCTTTAGTTTCTCCAGTTCCCATCAAAACCACCCTGGCCTCTCGACTAGCGGGATCCACCATTATATCCCTAATCTCTTTGTCCACCACCACCATGGCTGTAACCTCCATGCGTCACCATAACCACCATCCACCACCACCTCCATAGCCCCCACCCCACCACCATTGTGATAACCGCCTTCACCTCCATCAGTTCTAGACCGCTAATTGGTGATGTTCTCATCAAGTTTTTGCACATTTTTAGGGTTTAGGTTTATTAGATTTTAAGGTTTATGTATATTTTTTAATTTATTTAGTTACTTTAGGTTTTGGTTTATGATTTGGTGTTTAGGGTTTAGGGTTTAGGGTTTAAGGTTTAGGGTTTAGGGTTTAGGGTTTATGTTTTAGGGTTTATGCTTTTAGGGTTTAGGGTTTAGGGTTTTTTAGGGTTTAGGGTTTAGGGTTTAGCTTTGTAGGATTTAGGGTTTAGGGTTTAAAATATAGGTTTTAATGTTTTTATTTCAAATTAAGTAAACTCATATGTTTAAGTTTATTTAGTATATTTAAGTTATTTTTTATTTATTATAGTTTACTTTATTTTTTATTTTTATTATGTTTATTTTTTTATTTTAGTTTATTTATTTTAAATTTAATTATTTTAGTGTAGGTTTTCTATTTTAGTTTATTTTAGGTTTAGTTTTTTTTTAGTATAGGGATTAGGTTTTAATTTTTTTTTAATTTTAGGTTTTCTTTAGTTTTTAGTGTATTTTATTTTAGGTTTATTTTATTTAGGGTTAACATTTAGTTCTTATTTTATTTATTTTTTAGTCTTAGGTTTATTATATTTTTTTAGTTTAGTTTAGGCTTTTATTTATTTTATTTTAGTTTATTTTTATTTTTTATTTTATTTTATTTTTATGTTTAGGTATAGGTTTTAGTTTAGGTTTTTCTTTTCTAATATTTTATTTAGGTTTAGGTTTTTTTATTTATTTTATTTTTAGGTTTTATTCAATTTAAGTTTAGTTTTTTAGGTTTTTAGGATTTAAGATATAGGGTTTAGGGTTTAGGGTTTAGGGTTTGGGGTATAGGGTTTAGTGTCTAGGGTTGTAGGTTTTAAGATTTAGGGTTGAGGGTTTAGGCTTTAGGGTTTTAAGGTTTATAATTTTAGGTTTAATTTAGTTTTCTTTAGGGTTTAGGTTTTAGGTTTAGGTTCATAGTTTAGTTTAGGTTAACAGGGTTTATGTTGGTGGGTTTAAGGTTTAGGGTTTATGATTTAGGCTTTTGGGTTTAGGGTTTTTAGGGTTTAGTGTTTAGGGTTTAGGGTTTAAGGTTAGTTTAGGGTTTAAGGTTTAACATTTTATTATTTAGGGTTTAGCGTTAAGGTTAGGGGTTAGGGTTTAGGGTTTTTAAGGTTTAGGGTTATAGGTTTAGGGTTTATAGTTTAGTGTTAGTTTTTAGGGTTTAGGCTCTATGATTTAGTGTTTAGGGTTTAGGGTTTAGGGTTTAGGGTTTCACATTATTTAGTTTGGTTAATTTATTTTATATTTTAATTTAGGTTCAATTTTTATTTTTATTTAGTTTGGTTTATTCATTTTATGTTTATTTATTTCAATTTAGGTTTTTCATTTTAGTTTATTTTTTAGGTTTAGGTTTATGTTTATGTTTACTTTTTAGTTTTCTTTTATTTTAATTTTATTTTTTGGTTTAGGTTTTATATTTTATTTTTAGGTTTTAGTTCAGGTTTTTAATTTATTTTTTTAGGTTTAAGTTTTAGGTTTTAATATTTAGTTTATGACTAGGTTTATTTTTTATTTATTGTATTTTATTTAGTTTAGGGTTTAGGCTTAATTTATTTTATGTTTAGGTTTTGGTTTTATTTATTTTAGTTTAGGTGTAGGTTTATTTTATTTTGTTTATTTTAAGTTTAGGTGTTTTTTTTAGTTTAGGGTTTAGAGTTTAGGTTTATTTTTTATTTATTTTTAAGTTTTATTTTTTAGCTTTAGGTTTTTATTTTAATTTATTTTAGGTTTATTTTATTTTTAATTTTTGTTTAAATTTTATCTTATTGAAGTTTTTTATTTTTAGGTTTATTTTATTTTTTAGTTTAGTTTAAGTTTTTATTTATTTTATTTTAGTTTAGTTTTTAGGTTTATTTATTTTTATGCTTATTTCTTTTATTTTAGGTTTAATTTATTTTCAAATTTAGGTTTTTAGGGTTTTAAGTTTTAGGTTTAGGGATTAGGGTTTAGGGTTTAGGGTTTAGGGTTGTAGGTTTTTTAGGGTTTAGGTTGTTTAGGAGTTTAGGGTTTTGGCAGGTTTAAGGTTGAGGTTTTAGGGTTTAGGATTTAGTTTAGGGTTTAGGTTTAGGTTTATGATTTTAGGGTTTAGGGTTTAGAGTTTGTTGTAGGTTTAGGGTTTAGGGTTTAAATTAGATTAATTTTAGGATTTAGGATTTAGGTTAAGATTTTTTAAATTTTTTATTTTAATTAAAGTATGTTTATGTTTATTTAGTTTATTTTTTATTTATTTTAATTTAGTTTATTTTTATTTTTATTTAGGTTTATTTTTATTTTTATTTATTTTAGTTTATTTATTTTAGGTTTATTTATTTTAGTTTAGGTTTTTTTTTAATTAATTTTTTAGGTTTAGGTTTAGGTTTTTTTTCAATTTAGTTTTAGTTTCATTTTTTATTTTTAGGTTTAGGTTTAAGTTGTTATTTTATTTTTTTTAGGTTTTGGTTTTTGATCTTATTTTAGATTTATGTTTAGGTTTTATTTTTAGTTTAGGTTTAGGTTTATTTTTGGTTTATTTTATTTTATTTTATTTAGGTTAGGTTTAGGTTTATTTTATTTTTATTTTAGGTTCAGTTTTTTTTAATTTGGGGTTTAGGTTTTATTTTTTATTTATTTTTTGGTTCTATTTTTTGGTTTATTTTTTAGGTTTTGGTTTTTATTTAGTTTTTATTTTATTTTATTTTAGGTTTATTTTATTTTATTTTAATTTTAGTTTTTTTTAGTTTAGTTTATATTTTTATTTATTTTATTTTAGTTTATTTTTATTTTTATTTTATTTTCTTTTTTAGGTTTAGGTTTAGGTTTAAGTTTTAGTTTATGTTTTTATTTTATTTTGGATTAGGTTTTTTATTTATTTTATTTTTAGGTTTTATTTAATTTAAGTTTAAGTTTTTAGCTTTATAGGGTTTAGGGTTTAAGGTTTAGGGTTTAGGGTTTAGAGTTTAAGGTTAGTTTAGGGTTTAGGGTTTAGGGTTTAGGATTTAGGGTTTAAGGTTTAGGGTTTTATAGTTTAGCGTTTAAGATTTAGGGTTTAGAGTTTTTAGGGTTTAGGGTTTTGGGTTTAGGGTTTATGTTTTAGGTTTAGGGTTTATGTTTTAGTTTAGGGTTTAGTGTTTCTGGTTTATTTTCTTAACAGAGAACAAATTCAGATTCAATAATGCTTCTTTTCGATTTCATCAACCAAGTAACATAGCAAGTTTTCTAAGACACAAGCTACAATAAAGATCAAAAGTGAGCACACATAGAGCAAATCAATAACCCTAGATAACTAGAACCATCTCTACTACAAAGATACAGTTCCATAAGCAGCAGACCAGATCGATAGATCTTCATTTTCTCCAGTTCCCATCAAAATACCCTAGCTTCTCGAGTAACAGGATCACCAACATATCCTTGATCTCTCCCTCTGCCACCACCACAGTTGTAACCTTCATTGCTCCTCCCACCTCCATAACCACCACTGCTCTGACCACCACCTCCATATCCTACAGCACCCCTAGATTACCCACCACCACTACGATAACCACCGCCTCCACCTTCACCTCCACCGATAGATCTAGACTGAGCCTAATTGACGATGATGTTCCTGCCATCAAGGTTTTGCCCATTCTTAAGGTTTAGGTTTTGGTTAGGTTTATTAGGTTTTAGGGTTTAGGTTTATTTTTTAATTTATTTAGTTACTTTAGGTTTAGGATTAGGGTTTGGGGTTTAGGGTTTAGGGTTTATGGTTAGTGTTTAAGGTTTAGGGTTTAGGGATTAGGGTTTAGGGTTTAGGGTTTTAGGGTTTATGCTTTTAGGGTTTTGGGTTTAGGGTTTAGGGTTTTTTAGGGTTTAGGGTTTAGGGTTTAGGGTTTAGGGTTTAGTATTTTTTTCAAAATTAAGTAAACTAGTAGGCTTAGGTTTATTTAGTTTACTTTTTACTTATTTTATTTTATTTTATTTATCTATTTTTATTTAGGTTTATTTTTTAGTTTTTATTTAGTTTAGTTTATTTATTTTAGGTTTATTTATTTTAGTTTTATTTTTTATTTTATTTTACTTTTTAGGTTTAGGTTTAGGTTTAGGTTTACTTTTAGTTTATCTTATTTTATTTAGTTTAGGTTTAGGTTTTGGTTTATTTTACTTTTAGTTTAGGTATAAATTTTTTTTTTTTTAGTTTAGGGTTTAGGTTTCACTTATTTTTAGGTTTATTTTTTAGGTTTAGGATTTTATTTAGTTTCCATTTTATTTTATTTTAGGTTTATTTTATTTTATTTTACTTTTAGTTTTATTTATATTTAGGTTTTATTCTTATGTTATTTTACTTTTTTTATTTTAGGTTTTATTTATTTCATTTTAGTTTATTTTATTTTATTTTTAGTTTTAATTTTAGGATTTTATTTTTTTTATTTTTTATTTTATTTAGGATTAAGTTTTTCTATATATTTTATTTTTTGATTTTATTTAGTTTATGTTTTAATTTTGGGTTTTTAGGGTGTAGGGTTTTAAGGTTGAGGGTTTAGGGTTTATGATTAGCTTAGGGTTTAAGGTTTTTTTTAAAAAAAATTAAGTAAACCAGCAGGTTTAGGTTTATTTATTTTATTTAGTTTATTTTTAATTATTTTAGTTTATTTTATTTTTTATTTAAATTTATGTTTATTTGTTGTTTTTATTTAATTTTATTTATTTGTTTGGTTTATTTATTTTGGTTTAGGTTTTTTAAATTTCTTTTATATTTTAGCTTTATGTTTAAGTTTAGGTTTAGTTTTTAGTTGAGTTTTATTTTTATTTTATTTTTTAGGTTTTTAAGTTTTATTTCTTATTTTTAGGTTTAGGTTTTAATATTATTTTATAGGTTTAGGTTTTAGGTTTTTATTTTAAGTTTATTTTTAGGTTTTATTTCTTAATTTATGTTTAGGTTTATTTTTAGTTTATTTTATTTTATTTAGTTTAGGTTTAGGTTTTATTTATTTTAATTTAGGTTTAGGTTTATTTTATTTTTATTTTAAGTTTAGGTTTCTTTTTAGTTTAGGTTTTAGGTTTTATTTTTTTAGGTTTATTTTCCAAGTTAAGGTTTTTATTTTGTTTCTATTTTAGGTCTATTTTAGGTTTAATTTATTTTTATTTTACATTTAGTTTATATTTTATTTATGTTTTTTTATTCTTAAGTTTATTTTATCTTTTTAGTTTAGTTTAGGTTTTTATTTATTCTATTTTAATTTATTTTTATTAGTTTATTTTATTTTATTTTTAGGTTTAGGTTTAGGACTTCGTTTAGGATTTTATTTTTTTAGTTTATTTAGGTTTAGGATTATTTTATTTATTTTATTTTTAAGTTTTATATAGTTTAGGTTTGGGGTTTTAGGTTTTTAGGGTTTAGGGTTTAGGGTTTAGGGTTCATTGTTTAGGGTTTTAGGGTTTAGGGTTTAAGATTAGGGTTAGGGTTTAGGATTTAAGGTTTAGTGTTTAGGCTTTAGGGATTAGGTTTAGGTTTTAGTTAAGGTTTATAGTTTTAGGTTTAGGGTATAAGGTTTAAGTTTAGGTTTAGTTTAGGGTTTAGTTTAGGTTTAGTGTTTAGGGTTAAGTTAGTTTAATGTTTAGGGTTATAGTTTAGGTTTAGGTTTAGGTTAGGGTTTAGTTTAGGGTTTAGTTTATAGTTTAGGGTTTAGGAGGTTAGTGTTTAGGCTTTAGGGTTTAGAGTTTTTAGGGTTTAGTGTTTTATTTTAAGTTTAGGGTTTAGTGTTTTATTTTTTTGGTTTAAATTTTTATTTAGTTTTTATTTATTTTATTTTATTTTATTTTTAGGTTTAGGTAGGGTTTTAGTTTAGGTTTTTATTTTATTTTGGTATAGTTTTATTTATTTATTTTATTTTTAAATTTTATTTAGTTTAGGTTTAGGTTTTAGGTTTTTAAGGTTTAGGGTTTAGGTTTTAAGGTTTAAGGTTTAGGGTTTTAGGGTTTAGAGTTTCAGGGTTTAGGGTTAGGGTTTAGGATTTAGGGCTGCTAGGGTTTAGGGTTAGCTTAGGGTAAGGGGTTTAGGGTTTAGTGTTTATGGGTTAAGATTGTAGGTTTAGGGTTTAAGGGTTAGAGTTAGTTTTACAATTTAGGGTGTTTAGGATTTAGGGTTTAGGGTTTATGGATTTTTTTTTTGAATTAAATAAACTGGTAGGTTTTGTTATTTTAATTTATTTTATTATTTGTTTTTATTTAGGTTTATTTTTTATGTTTTATTTAGTTTAGTTTACTTGTTTTAATTTTATTTATTTTAGTCTAGGTTTTTTATTTTAGTTTTTTTTTTAGGTTTGGGTTTAGGTTTATGCTTATTTTAGTTTAGTTTTATTTTATTTTATTTTTAGGTTTAGGTTTTATATTTTATTTTTATGTTTTTGTTTAGTTTAGGTTTACATTTTTAGGTTTTTAGGGTATAGGGTTTAGGGTTTTAGGGTTTAAGGTTTAGGGTTAGGGTTTAGGGTTTATGATTTAGGATTTAGTGTTTAGGCTTTAGGGTTTAGGATTTTTATGGACTTAGCCAAATTCTTTCATTCTAAAGCCCAAATTCAATTTATTTTCTCATGAATCAATCATACCTTCAATCATATTCACAAATATAAATAAAATCTACAATCATCAAGCTAAACCAAAATCAACAAACCTAACTTAACCCTATGACTTGAAATGTTCAAATGAACCAAAACCCATTTAAACCCAAATTGTTTGAATTTATATATCAGTCCAAATCCATTATAAACTCAACTAAATCAAACTCAATCCAAAATCAAACCAACTAAACCCAATTGGTCCACTAAACCCAAATTTGACCCATTTAAGCCAAGTTCTAATCTTACCTAAATTGGATTGAACCAAGCCCATCAAAACCTCCCATCATGATTATTGAACACCCTAAGTTGATCAATTATCACAAATTGGGTCAAACTAAGTAAACTTGGTCATTTGACTAAGTCAACCCCTTAACCCATATGAATCCAAACTAGCCAAATTGCAACCTATGCAAAATCCCTTGAAATCAAATATTCATACCAAATCAAAATCATTATTTGAATATGACTTAACCTTCAATTGAGTCAAACCAATCCCATTTGGACCTCTTGACCAAAGTTGACCCAAATTGACTTAAAAGGCCAAATTATTTGCAACCAATGGCTCAAGTTCATTCCAAATTAATTGTTGAGCTTGACCAAAGCTATTATGATTAGACCCAATTGAACCCAATTGACCTACTTAGGCCAAATTGACCTAAAGGTTCAAGTTGGCCTAAATCAAAACCAAAGCCTACAATCATCTTCAATTGGTCAACTAAACCCAAACCAATAACCAACCCAAGCCAATTTGACCAATTTGGTCAAATTGGTCAACTTTCTTTCACCCAAATGAATTCAAATGAGCCAAAATCAAATCTATGCCAAACTAAACCAAACCAATTGAACCAAAACATCCCAAATGATCATATGAACTTGACCTAACCCTTGGTTTGACCGAAATTGACCAATTGGTCAACTTGACCCAACCTAACCCAATTTGACCTAAATGATTCAAATTGGGCCAAACTTAACCAAATGAACTCCAATTGACTTGAAATTTGGGCTAACCAACTTTTGGCTCATTTCAAATCTGTCCAAATCAAATCCAATGCCAAATGATCATTCTACCTTTAGGTCAAGGGCATCACATGAGACAAATCACCCATGTAAATGGTTATTTCCATTCATTTGCCACTTGGTACTCTTCCAATGATCCACACACTAGGCTTTAGGACACACCCTAACCCCAAGGGGGTGGTTGGGTGACCATGACCATGGGTGGTGAAATCACCTCACCCTTCCCATTGGAGCATTTAAAACCCATAGGACACTTAAGAAAATTAACAAAATTTGAATAGTAATTAATTTTTAATTATAAACTTAATTAGCTTAATTACATTTTAATTACTTGAGCAATTAATTCCAAATTTTGTGGGTTAATTTAATGGGATGACCTCTTCCTTCTATGATTTTCTTGGGATTTAGTGCTTACTTAATTAGGGAAACTAACTAATCAAACATTAACTACTCTTTTAAGTTAATGATTAATTAATCTCATGAATAGTAATAAATTGTTTAATTAAGTTTATTAATCATTGTTCAACAGTAAGTGTACTAAAGAAAAGGGTTAGGACCCCTTTCCATAAGTTCATTTCACCATTTTTTAAATTGAAATTAATTAAGATTAAACTAATTAATTAAATCATTTAATCAAATTGAAATCATAATCACATCAGACCTTAATTAATTAAATCATGTGGTAGATCTTTAGGTGTTTGATAACCTAAAGTACTTAAATGAAATTATGGTTAGTCCACATGTGTGGGAAACCATAAGAATAATTAATTAAGTCCCTTAATCTAATTAACTATTAATCATGAGTCAATTGCATTAGGCCCCTTTTATTTCCTAGGATCATTGCAACTTTATTTTCCATGCATATTATGTTTGCTCATAATTATTTAGTTAATTACTTTAAGGTGACATTAGTAAGGGTAATTAATTCATCTAATTAAAGGTTCAACTTAATTAACCCATAAAATCAACGAAATTACATTTCCTTAAATTAAATCAAACCACTAATGTGGGAATGGGTTTAAAACAGCAAGTGATGATTTCTCTTCTCCTCTTTAAATCAAATCAAATCCAAAACTTAATTAATAAAGAAGCTTTGGTTTGCTTTAAATAATCTTATTTGATTTGATTATCCTTAAGAACTAGTTTGGTTGAGTGAATCACATGCTTATAGTTGATTGTTCTCTTTCCAATCATGTTAAATTTGGTATGTCATTTGAATTCATGCATCCATCTTTTCAAAATCAAGTAAAATAAAATGGATTTTCTTTATGTAAGCTTGCATGTGTTGATTTAATTTAATATATGTTAGGCTATTATAACTATTAAATCCAAATGTATTTCTCAAAAGCTTATAAATGAATAACAATATGCGTTATGATGCTTGTTATAAATACATAAGAAATGCATGTGCTTATAGCTTAAGTGTATGAATGTTGAGTTTTCTTTCATCCATTCATGTGTTGATTTACTTAAGATTGGATGGTAATGGGTACATAATCTGGACATCTCGGGAATATGAAGCATTAGCTAGCCCCAAGAAGAAATGTTGAATCTAAATTTGTTCTCTTGTAAAAAAAATTTAAAGAAAAAAAAACCAATAACCATCAACCCTAAACTAAAACTTGAACCCTAAACCTAAAACCTAAACCACAATAAACCCTAAAAAAAACCATAAACAAACCCTAAACTAAACCCTAAACCCCACAAACCTAAACTCAAAATAAACCTAAACCATAAACCCTAAACCCCAAACCCTAAACGCTAAACCCTAAACCCTAAACCCTAAACCTTAATCCCTAAAAACCTAAAAACCTAAACCTAAGCTAAATAAAACATAAAAAAAAAAATAATTAAAAAAAATCTAAACATAAATAAAATAAAAAAATAAAATAAAATAAAAATCTAAACTAAAACCTAAACCTAAACCTAAATAAAATAAAATAATAAAATAAAATAAAAACCTAAACTAAAACCTAAACCTAAACCTAAACCCCCCAAAACCTAAACCTAAAATGAAAATAAAAAAATGAAACTCAAATAAAATAAAAAAGAAAAACCTAAACTAAACTAAAAATTAAAATAATCCTAAAATAAAAACTTAAATAAAATAAAAACAAATTTAAAATAAAAATAAAGTAAACCTAGAATAAAATAAAATAAAATAAAATAAAAACTAAATAAAAACCAAAACCAAAAAAATAAACCTATAAATAAATAGAAAATAAAGCCTAAACCCTAAACTTAAAAAAAAAACCTAAACCTGAAATAAATAAAATAAAATAAACCTAAATATAAACCTAAAATAAACTAAACATAAACCCTAACCTAAATAAAATAAAATAAACAAAAAATAAATCTAAACCTAAACTAAAAATAAAAACCTAAAACCTAAACCTAAGAAAATAAAATAAAAACCTAAACTTAAACCTAAAAATTAAAAATTAAATTAAATAAAACTAAACTAAAAAAATAAATCAAAACCTAAACCTAAAAAATAAACTAAAATAAAAAACCTAAGCTAAAATAAATAAAAATAAAAAAATAAACCTAAATAAAATAAAAAAAAATGAAATAAAATTAAAATAAATAAAAAATAAACTAAATAAATCTAAACCAACCTTTGCTTAAATAAAAACACCTTAAACTAACCCAAATAAACCCTAAACCTAAACCCTAAACCCTAAAATAAACCCTAAACCCAAACCAAAACCCAAAAGCTAAATCCTAGAAACCCTAAACTAAAACCTAAACTAAACCTAAAATAAAATAAAATAAATAATAAAATAAACTAAAATAAAATAAATAAACTAAACTAAGTAAATAAAATAAACCTAAGAGAGATAAATAAAATGAAACTAAACATGAAATAAAATAAAATAAACCAAAAATTAAAACTAATAAAACTGAACCTAAAAAAAAATAAATCAAAAAATAAAACCTAACAATAAAATACCTGAATCTAAACTAAAAAAAACCTAAACCTAAAATAAAATAAATAAACCTAAACTAAATAAATAAAATCTAAACTACTAAATAACCATAAACTAAAATAAAATAAATAAACCTAAATAAAACTTAAATAAAATAAAACCTACCTAAAATAAAATAAAACCTAAACCTAAATAATAAAATAAAATAAAACTAAACTAAAAATAAACATAAACCTAAACCTAAACCTAAAATAAACTATAAACCTATCAACCACCCTAAACCTGGGCCCTAAACCCTAAACCCTAACCACCCTAAACCCTAAAATCTAAACCTAAACCTAGGCCACTCTGAACCCTGGCCCCACCACACCCTAAACCCTGACCCACCCTAACCTTTAACCCACTAACCTAAGATCTTGACTTAAAAATAAAATAAATAAAATAAAAGAAAAATAAATAAAATAAAATGGAACATAAACTAAACTAAAACAAAACCAAAACCAACCAAAACCTAAAGAAGATAAAATAAAATAGAAACTAAACTAAAATAAAATAAATAAAACCTAAACTAAATTGAAATAAAACTAAATAAAATATAAGCCTAAAAAAACTAAAAATTAAAAAGCCTAAATAAAAAAAAACTAAACCTAAAATAAAAATAAAATAAATCTAAAATAAATTAAATTAAAAACTAAATAAAAACCTAAACTATAACAATAAACCTAAAAATAAAACCTAAAAATAAATAATAAATAAAATCTAAACTAAACTAAAAAAAGAAATAAAACCTAAACCTAAAATAAAAAAAATAAACCTAAACCTACTCTAAAATAAACTAAACAAATATAAATAAAACCTAAATCAAAAATAAACTAAACCTAAACCTAAACCTAAACTAAATAAAATAAAATAAGTTAAATATAATTAAAAAACTAAACTAAAAAATAAAACCTAAAAATTAACCTAAAATAAAAACCTAAAACCTAAAATTAAAAAAATAAAATATAAGACCTAAACCTAAACCTCAAAATAAAAAATAAAATCTAAACATAAAAAGTAAAATAAAAATAAAACTAAACTAAACCACAAAATGAAACCTACATAGAAACTAAAATAAAACATGAACTAAATAAATAAACTAAACTAAATAAAAATAAAATACCTAAATCAATATATAAAACTAAATAAATAAAATAAACTAAACAAAACTACTGGTTTAATCTTAAAATAAAAATTAAATTAAAACTAAACCCACCCAAACTAACTTTGACCACCACTCCCCTACCTGATCCCTGGGCCTTCCACTGGGCCCTGGGCTCTAACACTGGGCCTCTGATCGACTGGGCCCTAAACCCAGATCTGACCTACTAACCCTGATCCACAAATAATAACTATCACTTAGGCCCTGGGCCAAAAACAGACCACAGGCTGGTCCTGACCCTGGGCCAGCTGACCTGGCGACCCTACACTACCCTCCAAATGCTGACTAAACTACCCTAAGCCAAACTGAGGCTGGGCCACTGAACCACTGAGAAAGGCCTATGACCACATACCCTACCCAACTTCCTAACACTGGGCCCTACTGATCCTGGGCCTGGGCCTAAATCTGACCCTAAACTCCACTGTAAACATAAACTTACACTACCAAATAAACCTAAATGAAATAAACCTGACTTAAATATAAAATTAAATGAAATACCTAAACTAAAACCTAAACCTAAATAAAATAAAGAATCTAATAAAATACTAAAATAAAATAAATAAGACAACTAAAAAATAAACCTATAATCATAATAAATAAGAAAATTAACCTAAAATAACCTATAAAATAAATAAAAAAACTAAATAATAACTAAACCAAAATAAAAATAAATAAATTAAACCTAAACACTAAACTAAAACCTAAATATATTAAATAAACTAAATAAAATAAACCTAAACTAAAATAAAGTAAACTAAAATAAATAAGATAAACCTAAACTAAACCCTAAACTAAATAAAATAAACTAAAATATATCTAACTCTAAAAAAAAAAACCTAAAATAAACCTAAAACATAAATGTAAAAAAACCTAAACTAAACCTAAAATAAAATAAAACCTATAAAATAAATAAAATAAAACTAAACTAAATATAAACTAAACCTAAACAAAAATAAACTAAAATAAAACCCAAACTAAAATATATAAACCTAAAATAAATAAACTAAACTAAATAAAATAAAAAAAATAATAAAATAAAATAAAATAAAGTAAATAAACATAAACCTACTAGTTTATTTAACTTAAAAACCCTAAACCCTAAACTAAAATCTAAACCATAAACTACCACAAACCTAAAAAAACTAGACCTAAAAATAAAATAAAACTCAACTAAAAAAAAAATAATCCAAAATAAAACCTAAACATAAAAATAAGCTAAAATAAAACCTAAAACTAAAATAAATAAACTTAAAATAAAATGACTAAACTAAATAAAATAATAAAAATAAACATAAATAAATAAAATAAAATAAGCTGAAATAAAAAATAAACTAAATAAACAAGAAGAAATGTTGAATATGGTTTGTCCTCTTTGAAAAAAAAAATCAAAACCCTAAACTTTAACTAATACATGAACCACAACCTAAACTGACCCTAAACCCTAAATCCTAAACTCAACCCTAAACCCTAAAACAACCCTAAACCCTAAACATAAACCCTACCTAAACCTAAAATGCTAAACCCTAAACCATAAATCTAAAAAATCCACAAACCCCAGACCCTAAACTATAACCATAAACCTTAAACCCTAAACCCTAAACCTTAACAAGAAATAAAACTTAAACCTAAATTAAATAAAATTTAAAATAAAATAAATAAATAAATCTAAACCAAAATAAAATAAAATAAAAACATAAATTAAAACCTAAACCTAAAGAAAAAAAATAAAAAAATTAAAATAAATTAATTAATAAAACCTAAAATAATCTTAAAATAAAAACCTAAAAAATAAAATTAAACCTAAATGAAATAAAATAAACCTAAAATAAAAAAATAAAATAAATAAAAACCTAAACCTAAAACAATAAACCTAAAAATAAAACCTAAAGTAAATAAAATAAAACCTAAACCTGAGCTTTTAAAACTAAAATAAAAGAAATAATCCTAAACCTAAACTAAAATAAATAAAACCAAAACCTAAACCTAAAATAAGCTAAACTAAACCTAAACCCAACTAAATAATGAAATAAACTAAAAATAAACCTAAACCTAAACTAAAATAAGACCTAAAAATAAACCTAATATAAAATCTAAAACCTAAACCTAAAAGACATAAACATAAATCTTCAAATAAAAAATAAAACCTAAACCTAAAATAAAATAAAACTAAATTGAAATAAACCTAAATTTAAACATAAAGCTAAAAAAACTAAAATAAAAAATCTAACCTAAAATAAATAGAATAAACTAACTAAAAATAAAAGTAAACCTAAATATAAATAAAAAAATCATATTAACTAAAATAAATAAAAAATAAACTAAATAAACCTAAACCCAATAGTTTATTTAATTAAAAAAAAACTATAACCCTAAACCCCAAAATTAACCATAAACCACCCTAAAACCATACACCCAACCCTGGCCCAGCCCTAAACCCCTAACTAAACCCTAAACCTAAATCTCCCTACTTTAAATGCCTAAAACCTAAAATAAAATCAATAAAACTTTAAACCTAAAATAAAATAAAATGAAACCTAAACTGAACCTAAACCTAAAAATAAACTAAAATAAAAAACTAAAATAAATAAACTAAACAAAATAAAATAACAAATAACATAAATAATAAATATAAAATAAACTCACATAAATAATAAACTAAATAAAAAAAAGAAGAAAGGTTAAATATGAATTTATTCTCTTTAAAAAAAATCGAAAACCCAAAACTTTAAACTAATACCTGAATCCTAAACCTAAACCTAAACCTTAAACCCTAAATCCTAAACCCTAAATACCCTAAAACCTAAACCCTAAACCAAAAACCCTAAACATTAAACCTTAAACCCTAAACCTAAGAAAAAATCCTAAACCCCAAACCCTAAATCCTGAAAAGAAATAAAAACCTAAACCCAAACTAAATAAAACCTACAAATAAAATAAATAAATAAAATCTAATCCAAAATAAAAAAATAAATTAAAACCTAAATTTAACGTTAAAAATAAAAAAATAATAGAAAATAAAAATTAATCTAAATTAAAATTAATAAAACCCTAAAATAATCATAAAAATAAAAAACCAAAATTGAATAAAAATTAAACCTAAAATGAAAATAAAATAAACCTAAAATAAAGTGAAATAAAAACCTAAACCTAAATAATAAACCTAATAATAAAACCTAAACGTAAATAAAAAAATAAAACCTAAAGCCGAAACTTTAAAAAAAAACCTAAACCTAAAATAAAAATGAAATAAACCTAAACTTGAACTAAAATAAATAAAACCAAAACCTAAACCTAAACCCAAGCTAAACAAAATGAAATAAACTAAAAAAGAACTTAAACCTAAACTAAAAAATAAAACCTAACATAAAAAATCTAAAACCTAATCCTAAAAAAAATAAAATAAAAACATAAACATAAACCTTTAAATAAAAAGTAAAACCTAAACCTTAAAAATAAAATAAAAATAAATCTAAATTGAAAAAATAAACTTAAATTTAAATGTAAAGCTAAAATAACTAAAATAAAATACCTAAGCTAAAATAAATAAACCTAAAAGAAATAGAATAAACTTCCTAAAAAAAACCTATAACCCTAAACCCTAAACCCTAAAATTAACCATGACCTTAAACACAAGCCAAAACCCATAAAACCTACAGCAAACCCTAGCCACGACCCCAACCCTAAACCTAAACCTAAACCAAACCCAAATTTAAAACCTAAAACCTGACCTAAAATATTAAATCTAAAAATAAAATCAATAAAAAACTTTAAACCTAAATAAAATAAAATAAAATAGAAACTTGAGCTAAACCTAAACCTAACCTAAACCTAAAAAGTAAAAAAAAAAACTTAACTAAAAAATAAACCAAAACCTAAACCTAAACCTAAAAAATAAACTAAAATAAAAAATCTAAATTAAAATAAATAAACTAAACAAAATAAAAATAACAAATAAACATAAAAAAATAAAAATAAAAATAAAATAAACTGACATAAAAAATAAACTAAATGCAAATCAAACCTAAACTCTAAACCCTAATTCCTAAATCCTAAAAACCCTAAAACCTAAACCCTAAACCCTACCTAAACTGACACTAAATCCTAAACCCTAAAAAATATCCTAAACCCTAAACCCTAAAAACGAAGAAATAAAACCTAAACCTAAACTAAATAAAACCTACAAATAAAATAAAGAAATAAAATCTAAACCTAAAAAGAAAAAAAAAGAAAAAAAAAAGAAAAACAATTTAAACTAAATTAAAATTAATAAAACCTAAAATAATCTAAAAATAAGGAACCTAAATTAAATTAAAAATAAAATAAATAAAATAAAATAAACCTAAAATAAAATAAAATAAAGTCTAAATAAAACCTAAACCTAAATAAAAAACCTACAAGTAAATAAAAAATAAAACCTAAACCCTAAACTTAAAAAAAACCTAAACCTAAAATAAAAATGAAATAAACCTAAACCTAAACTAATATAATTAAAACCAAAACCTAAACTTAAAATAAGCTAAATGTAAACCTAAACCCAAACTTAAAAAAATGAAATAAACTAAAAACAGATCTAAACTTAAACTAAAAAATAAAACCTAAAAATAAACCTAAACCTAAAAGAAATAAACTGAAAACATAAACCTTAACCTACAAATAATAAATAAAACCTAAAATTTAAAATAAAATAAAAAATAATAAACAAACTAAAAAAAATAAACCTAAATTTAAACATAAAGCTAAAAAAAACTAAATAAAATACCTAAAATAAATAAATAAACCTAAAATAAATATAATAAACTAACTAAAATAAAAATAAACTAAAATAAATAAAATAAAAATAACTAAATAAAAGATAAACTAAATAAAATAAACCAATGGTTTATTTAATTTTAAAAAAAAAATAAACCCACAAACCCAAAAAGGTAACCTAAACCAACCACAAAACCACAAAACCACAAACCAAGCCAAACCCAACCCTGAAAGGCCTAAGCCTAAATACAGAAGCCCTAAACCTAAAACTAAAGAAAAGAAAGGCTAAACGAAATGGAAGGCAAAATAGAATCAGGCAAGAGCACAAATAAAATAAATCAAAATAAAGATTAGGATGCTGAAGCTGAGCTAAGTGAGCCTAGAGCCACAATAAAATGAGAGAGCCCTAAA
>JAKCPB010001034.1:0-75392 GCA_021442155.1 Cymbidium sinense
TTTATGAATTTGAAGTGGTCCATGGGTCATTCAAAAGCTTACATGCATATAGATGGCCCTAAAAGTTGACATATATCTAATGGAAGTTCCTCCAAATTTGTTCAAAATCGAATGAGTCCATCTCGAATGACAATTTCTCCATTGCTTATAATGTATATAACATCGTCAACCTTGCCTAAATCCAAGCCAAGAAGGTAACTTTCCAGTACACCAAAATTGTGCTTGAATTTGAAATTTCCCAGTCCTCACTCAAAAAAGAAACACAACTCAGAGCACCCAAGCATAAGAGCTTCAAGATTGGCTTCTTCAATCAAAGCTAGTGTAGCTTGTCCAACTTTCGACATCAAACATGCAAAACCACCAATTACATATTCATCTCTATTCTTAAGAGTTGGGAGTAGAAGTTTTCCTTCATATAGTGTACCATAGATAGCAAAACTTGTGGCAAAACCTTATGCCTACAAACAAGCTCAATAAGAAGTTCAACGGAGACATCAAATGAAGTTGGATCTTGCAAAGAATTAAAAACAAAGTTCAATAGTAGATGTGTGCAAAACATGAGATGAATCGAGAAACATCCAAAGACCACCCAACTCAACAAGCATCACAATCTCTTCTTATTCTATTTTTGAAACGGAATATCGTTCTTGAGGTTCTCTTCGAACTTGAGCAAAGGAAACTCCAGCATGATAGAAATGTGCTACAAAAGCTCTCGAGTGAATTGACATATGCTCCATGATTCAACCATGCAATCTCCACTATAGTCCTCAACAATGTTTTCTGGGAGTGCAGTGAGCATCTCCAAGACAACATCATTGCCATTTTCTTCGTTCTACAATTTGCTCAAGCTGGAAAAGAACTACTCAAAAGGCATCCTGTGCTCCACCGTCCGTAGAACGAGTGCAGAGAGTGTAAGGAATATTTGAGTTAAAATCTGGGGCGGTCTTTTCGTTCCTTTTGCAGCCATGATGACAATGAGGCCCTTTTCGTTCAGCTAAGTTTCCTGCAGAGGATCGTGAGCGAGTCTGAAATGGCTGTGCAACTTGCTATTTGATGGAGAGGTTGGAGAGTCTTGCTATTTGCTTAGGCTTCAAACTAAGGGAAGGATCAAAGAAAATAAAGGACTTCAGGTAAGGGAGTTTGAAGTTTTCGACTTTGGTGAGGAACGAATCAGATTCTTGAGAGCCGAATGGGGAAGTTCGATTGGGAGCTGTAGACGAGAAAAAAAATCGGGCAAAGAGTTCTGGGGAAGCAGCAACAGTAAGGAACTTTTGCAGCATTTTGTGTGGAGGGTATCTTTGGCTGGGAGCAAGGAAGATGTCCTCGAGTGGAGCTCGTTTAGCCTTCACTTTTTTTTTTCTTCTTTCCTCCGCCGGGATGACAAGTCTTAGGAAGTAGGGAAGAGTGGGTTGCTTCACATGAAGCATGGGGAAGGTGATGTGGTAGTTCTTTATTGGCTTAATGGGAGGTGGAGCATGGGATTGGGCGGCTGTAATTTCTGAGGTGATAATTGATCGCAATTATAAGATAATTAAATAGATTTACCTCAAAATATGTGCTAATTTCAACAAAATTTTTTAAGTGCAATAACTTTAGTTAAAGTGGATGTCTATTCTAAGTAATTTCAACATTTCGGATGCATGGCGTAGTCCATTTCATGAATAGAGGTCGTTTGAGTGACTTCAGCATCGAATTGGGTCACTTTCAGTTCAAAAATGTCTATTTTCACTTCTAACCTTTCAACATTCACATAAACTCATCTGAATTGAGTAAGAATAGTCTCGTTTGATATATTTCAACATTTCAGAGCTAATAACATGATCAGTTTTGTGAATGGATGTCATTTGGTTTGCGTCGGTGCCTCCTGACCTCGATATATATATATATATATATATATATATATATATATATATATATATATATTGAAATATTTATATTCCAATCAATTTGATTCGACATTACGGCAATTTAGTTCATTGATCGAGATCGTTTTCAACCATTTTCGGTGACGTCCAGTGCATTTTGAGCTCCTATTTTTGCACTGTCACTTCCAAGTTTGTCGAATTCGACTTGTGAGCTTGACTCGACTTATGACACATATATGAAGGTCAACAAATTCTCCCAACAAATGTGATTTGTGCATGAAGCGAGCCACATTTGTTGAAAATTGGTTGACCCTTTGGGCTGGCTATGGGTCTTGGATCACTTTCACCTTCTCTGGATTCACCAAGAGCTTCTTCCACCATTTACCCTTTGCTTTGATGGGTTCACGAGTCTCTTTTTTATTTTCATAGATTTGAATTTCTTCCAACCCTAGCTTTGTGATCGTTGTATGGAGGAATTAGTTTGCTTGCTTTGAGATTTGAAATTCATTACCTTTAAGCTTAACGAACTTGATGAAGATTGACCTAATTTATCCATATTTACTTGTCGGAAGTGTATGTACTCCATGAATCCTATGTTCTTTGCTTTGATGGATTTTTTGAAGGATACATATAGATGACCCACCTTCGACTTATATAGGTCAATTTTGAGTTATTAGTCTAGCAATGTGTGCTTTAACACTAAATAACCACAAAATTTCTTTAGTTTGGTCATCGACTTTGTATGAACTATGAAATTACTTCCTGGTCTTATACTTTCTACTTTGATGGACTTGATGAAAAGATAGCTTTGATCTATGTTTTGAGCTTGATCCATTTGAGAATAAATTGAGATGTCACCCTATTGGGTAATATATAGATTGATTTGAGGTAGCCACAGCATTTTCGCTTGTTTTGATCTATCGATCAAGTAGAGATCTCTTAGATCCCGGTTTTGTAATCACTAAGTTGGATCCGCGAGATTGAAAAGTATCGTCATTTGGACTAATGAGCGGGGGCTCTTTACTACGCCTTTCTTATCGAAGAGCGTGAGATTTGTGGGCTTGTTGAGTCGACCTTTAGAACCTACTCGAGTTCTTGACTTAAGCGTGATGGCTTGGCGGACTTATCACTAGACTAAAGTCTTTTCTTGGCTTATTGAGTGAAAAGAGCATTAGCATCTCGATTTGTGAGCTTGTTGAGTCGACCTTTAGAACCTACCGAGTTCTTGACTTAAGTGATGGCTTGGTGGACTTGTAAGTAACTAACGAGGGTTCTTTCCTGCACTTTTTCTTGTGGCTTAGTGAGGAGAAGCGTCGTAATTCAACCATTTATGGGCTTGTTGAGTTCGACATTTAGAACCCATCCGTGTCCTGACTTGAAAATATAAAATTGATATTTTTCAACTTAGTTGATTGAAGCTTCCAAAATTAAGAGTTCTTCGACTTGATCTTTGACATTTGATGAATCTTGAAGAAACGTTTGATAGGATTATCTTTCATGTGTAGAAATAGATTCTTTTGGTTCACAAGAGTCTGCAACTTTGACCATAACAGTTATAGATATATTCAGAGATCTCGACATAAAGCTCGATATCAACCTCAATATATGCAAGAATACCTCTTATTTTGCATGAGAGGGTTGAACAACCTTGATCATTAAAAAAGTGCCCTTATCTAACATGAGGATTGTATATTAGTTCAAAAATATATTCCAAGATTTGATTTCCTTTACTGCAAAATAGATAGATATTTTTTTTAGTTTTTATTTATAATCATAATATGTATCTATCCAAGGATATTAGCTTAAAGCACGATGTCGACTTAGATAAATATATAAAAATTCCCCTTGTCTAGTAGGGGGCTTTTGCAGTAATTGTTGAGAGAATTTAGAATGTCTTTGGTTATATGCTTTGTGCTCTGCTTGTTGAAGGCTTTCTCAGAGTTTGAAATTTGTATTTTCCTCTGTCATGGCTTTGTGCCTTGGTGGATAATGAAGTTGATGATTTTATTTAGATGAGAACATATTTGATCCTTTGCTTTGTGCTTTGTGGACTTGTTGAAGATTCAATCTTGAAATCTAAAATTTGTATTTTACTCTATCTTGGCTTTGTGCTTCAATGGACTTGATAGAGTTGATGAGATGATAAGGTCTTCGATCCTATGCTTCATGCTTTGATGAACTTGTTGAAGATTTCATCTCAAGGATTTATATCCTATTTCTTCTTTTATCCTGGCCTCATGCCTTAACTGATTTGATGGAGGAAGATCCTGAGTTATCTTGAAGACTTATCAGGCGATACAAAATTACCTTCTGCCCTAGCTTTCTGCTTTTGCGAGCTTATAGAAGGATGTTTTCCAGTGACCTAGCCCTCAGAGCTTGTGTTGGGTCAGTGGTGAAGAGTCATCAGTCCCTGCTTTGCGCATAACATACATGTTGCATGATGGAGTTGATGATTTATTGTTGGGATAAGAATGTCTTCGATCCTATGCTTTGTGCTTTGATGGACTTATTGAAGATTCCATTTTGAAATTTGAAATTTGTATTTTCCTCTATCCTAGCCTTCATGCCTTGATGGATTTGATGGAGAAAAGTCACGAATTATCTTAGAGACTTGTCAGGTGATACAACATTACCCTCCGCCCCAGCTTTCCGCTTTCACGAGCTTATAGAAGGATGTTTCTTGGGTGACTTAACCAGCTTGTGTTGGGTCAAGGATGAAGAATCATCGCCTGCTTTAGCGTAACAGACATGTTGATGACATCAATCCCTTAGTTCAGCCTTTGACTTTGTACGAACATTGGGGTGACTTCCTCGATCCTTTGCTTTTTGTTTAGCTGGACTTGCTGAGGAAGAGTTTCCTTTGGTCTTTGCTTTCTACTTTAACAGACTTGTTGAAGGAGTTGACATTTCTCATTTGATATTAATACCAAACTCGTTTTAGTGCCTTCTTGAGTGAGAGTCTTTTTTTTAGATTTTGAAAAAATAATCTTATGACCATTAGGGATGATCTCCAACAAGGCCACTTAAACTCACCAAGTTGGAGGGATGTGGAGATTTGGATGCTCTTGCCTTTGAACTACCAAAGTAGGGGGATCCCTTACTACGACCTTTGTGGCATATTGAGTAAGCGGACATGTCATCGACTCGGCCATATTTAGGCTTGTTGAGTCCGACCTTATGCACCTACTTGAGTATTGGACTTGAACAATTGATGGATGATTTTATCATCGGGCTAACGAGGTGGGGGTTCTCTTACTACGGCCTTTGTGGCGTGTTGAGTAAGCAGACCTGTCAGTAACTCGACCATATTTGATTTTGTTGAGTCTGACTTTATGCACCAACTTGATTGAATATATGAATGGAAGATGTGTTTCCAACTTGATTTGTTGTAATTTGCGGCTTGAAAATTTCTCTTGGCCAAGTAAGACTTTGATACTTGTGAACTTATGTATATGGGGATCTCGACCTTGGTGTGATTTTAACCCAAATATAATAGAAAGCTGTTTCACAAGGAGAGCTTGACATTTCTTTGTAAAATTAAAAAAAATGCCTCATATCGACAAAGATTTTTACTTCATTTCAAAATGCATTCTTGTATTACAAGAGAATTTCCAAACACATGATAATGAGGAATAATTAGTCTTCTCAGCATTATGACCAATTCTCTTTCTTGTAAAGCTCGATGACGTACTGTATGATCAAATGATTTGGACATCCTCTTTAGACTTATAAATTTTATTGAGCTTGGAACTAGCTTTGTCAAGCACATCAAGCTCTTATATCTATAGATGGACATTCTCATCTTAAGTGAGATTGTGTTGAACGACTACTCGGAGTGAATGTAGTTCAACTTCAAGTGATAGAACTGCTTCAGCCTCAAATACTACTGTATAATGATTGGATTTTGTGAGAGTCTTGTAGGTGATGTGATCCCATAAAGCTTCAACAAGCTTGATATGACACTCCCTTTTATTTCTTATAAGGATTTTTCTGAGTAGTTTGACTAGAGTTTTATTGAAAGCCTCAGCCAAGCCATTTGCTCTCTGATTATAAATCGATGAGTATTGCCAATCAATCTTACGTCGATCAGCAAATCTATAAATTTTAGTGCATTTGAAGGCTGACTCATTATCTGACATATTGTTGGCTTCTATTCCCAAATACCATAGCCATATCTACTCAAAGATCTGATATAGGGTATTGCCAATATAGGCATATAGTCAAAGCCTTTTCTCAAGTTGTGCATCCATCGGCTTAATGCTCGGTAGTTTTCTTTCCTTAAAGTAGTTGATAAAGTGTTGTCTCCAATCTTCATTCTCTTCTACTGCAAGGATTTCACTTTGTGGTGTTGGAGTTTCTTCAGATTGAGGTCTTGCCTCCTGAATGGTCTGAGCCTCATCTTGTTGATTTCGATGAGCAACTTGTAAGGGAGTGTGAGGAGCAACGTGAGTTGCATCCTGCTGGCTTGCATTTGATGACCCCTCTCCCAGTGGGATTTTTGATTTATTGACTTTAGGATGCAACGAGTGCAAACACTAATTAGCACATAGTCACATTTCTTTAGGTAACTTAGCTAAACAGTCTATTTTTTGCTCTAGAAACTCAAGTCATAATGATATTTGGGATTTACTTTATGAGCCCGAGAACTCATTGATGGTGGGTCAATTCAGGCCTGTTGATTTTGTAAAGGCCCAGCATTTGATTAATGACAAGCTAAGAATCACCATAAACTTGTAAATTTTGAGCACTCATGATGATGGCTTCATCCGACATTACGTGATCAAGATGAGACTAATGTCAGCTCAAGCTTTTGGGAGATTTGAGGGTTGGGTGTATTTGATGGATGAAGCTCCATCAAAATGCAATCCCGCATTTGCTACTTTTTTCATATATATGCATGACGCCATCGAAGATCATCATTGAGCGATGAATCTGTCGGGATAGGGTGTGCAGCAAGGAGGTCTGTCAGAATTTACCCCTTCACTGCTTTCTATGAACATATGTGATATCAAATTGTAGCATAATAATAGCAATCATGTCAAGTGACAGCTAGTCTTGTCATCAAGAACTTCAACGATTCTTGAGGTGATAATAAATTTATGAGATAGCATTTAATGACATAGCTTTTGAAAAGTAAAAAATTAATGTCAAACAATACTTCAATTGTAGAATAGTATTTCTACTCTATCAATCTTTGACTAATGTAATATAGCGTTATCCTTTCCCTCTTCATTATGTTGTGCCAACATAAAGATTCTTCCAGACTATTTTGTGTACAAGATGAGAGGTTTTCTTGGGATTCTTATTGAGAATGGGCGATTTAATAGATACTTCTTGATTGTCAAAAGCCTCGACATTTTTTTTCCTATTTAAAAGGAGTATCCTTTACATCAACTTCTTCCTCTTGAAACTCGATCGATGCCTCCAATAAATTTTTGGCTAGGAGGACTACGATCAAACCTGACCTCTTCTCAAAGATATGAAGATGCTTGGCGACAAACTCGAAGGTGTCGACTATCAGAAATCTCATCACATAGGATATTTTTCTTAGGTACACATTCTTAACGAGTTTCATTTATGATGAATCTTTGGGAGTACAGTTCAGATGCCACGTTGTTATCCTTCTTTAAAGCAGTTTCACTATGAGGCTTTAGCCTCCAAATTTTCTTACATTTTTGCTGGGGCCTTTCGATGACGGATTCTTAGACTTGTGGTCCAAATGTCACACCTCGATGCTCACCGTGCAGGACTTGAATTAGTTGACATTTTTGCATGGTTGTAGGGGAAGGTCTCCATGGAGAAGCAACTCTAGTCTCCTTGATGACAAGACTTTGATATATTTTTTTATCAGTCCTTTCTCCTTAGCAGCTTTGAGGATCTGATGTGCTCTTGCATATACAGTTTCAAGTTTACTCATTAGAGAAGTTGAAATCTAACGTTGTCGGGTTTAAAAGGACTATTTGATTTGACCAATAGAGCTGTTATGTTTTACCCATCTTAGGTTGTTAAACCTATTATGGGTTGGAACACTCCCTTCTGGTTCCCTTGCTGGTTGTATATTTTTTTATTTGAACAATGATTGTTGAGCACGCAGTTCAGCATTTCTCTTTCTCCGTTGTCTTTGGGTTAGCTTGCTTTTAGATGAAGAAGCTTTTGTGCTGCTACTTCTTCTCGAGGCATTAGCCTCCATATTTATTTTTCGTTCTACCAAGACTTTTTGGTAATAGATTCCCAAACACACGATTCAAAAGTCATGCCTGCGTGTAGGAATTGCTTAAAATAGTCTTGAGCTCTTACTACCACTAATTGTAATTTTTGTAGTGGAGCATTTTTGGCTTCTTTGATAATTGATATTTGATATCTGTTCTTCATAAAATATTTTTTCTTAACAACCTTCAGAACTCTATGTGCTCGAGTATATAGAGTTTCATGTTGTTTCTTCATAAGGGTTGAAGCTGACTATTGTTGAGCCCAAAAACACCGCTTAACATCACTAGTAGAGCTATTCCTTTTCACCCATCTCAAAATTTTCAAATTTATTATTGGGTAGAAATACTGCTTATATAAGGTTGGTTGTATGACTCGTGATTGACAACAACTATTGAGCTCGTGTTTCTTCTCATTTGGCTTCTACCTCCTCCGTAAGAGGAGGCTTCATTGCAAAAACTATGATTAAAACTTTCAAGGTTCTCTTTATGACCGACATCTCAAAATGAATCAATCTTTTAAGTATAAAGGCTCTCTTTTGAGGAACCTCGGTAGCGAGTGGTCATTTCAATTATCCTCCTGCACACAAGAGAGAATATGGTTTAGGAATTATTTGCGGATGTTAGAGTTTACACTACCAAATTGGATGGTAGCTCCGGTATTGACATTACATTAGCGAGATGAACATTCAAATTAAAGACCATTAAGTTTCCTGATCGATGATGAACGATCCATCGATATAGAGAACAAGCAGATCATCATAGTGAGATAACCGATTTAACTTTAACTTCAATGATAATTGTTCATGCTCACTATTATAGCTTAAATTTGACTAACCAAAGAGAAACCGCCCCAAGTGGAGTCGACCACCACGGTCTCTCGTTGAAGAGAGAGATGAAATAGTAGATAAGACACTACCAGAGTTTGCCCTCATTTTATGAAGATTTTAGATCTCATTCAAGATAAAGCAAGCACTTATAGTTAATTATCCCTCTCAATGTCGAGAGAACTTTTGATTTAGTCATTAGATCGCATAGTGTATATATAGCGGAGTTTCGAATTTAGATTTATGAAATTCATTATATTTAAGAAGTGGATGATTGGGGAATGATGACCGCCATCTATATCACATGATTCATCCCAAGTTTACTTAGTCGAGGTAATGACCCAACCGACCAAAGGATCCATCAACAACATGGGTTACGCCATCCAAGAAATCCTTGTAGACCTGGTGTTTTTGTCCAGGAGATAAGTTTAAGTCTACATTAGTTAATAGAGGCTTTTTATCTAATCAAGTATACCCTATGGTTCACAACTGGCGCAGAACATCGATATAATGCCACCGACCGTAATATAATGGTTCCATTTGGTGGCAACCACCTTAGAGGACTCGGTCGAATCGCATTATGTGTGAGCCTACGGTTAAACTATGCGCTAGAGGACATAGGCCACATCCTTGCTGGCATGGGATTGTTTGAGAGTATACATAGTTATGTACTTAATTTAACTTTGGCTCCTTTGAGCTAGAGTTTTTTTCTTATCTCCGACAAATAAAAAGCGAGTTGAATTTTCACCTTTAATTTTTAATATTGAATTTCACTTAAACATTTATAGCTCAATAAAATTTTAAATTTCACATTTAGATTAATATTCAATCTAAGTCAATTTGTTTTGAATTTATGACCATATTTTGATTGAAATATCCTCCGATTAAATTTTCATTTTACACAATCATCGGGATGGTTAATTGATTGAATCAAATATATTTGAGAACTTTAGATCGTCAACTTTGTTTAGTTTCTAAGGAGGATGGATCTATTATCACATGTAATTAACTTTTGAGATATTTTACTAACTTGAAATTCTTATAATAGATTTTTAAGTTTTGTTAACTCTGAAACGAGACTAAACGGAATCAACCCAGAAGCACTTGAATTTGATTCAGATAATGCGAGGCTGCGGTATTTAAATCATTTAATTTATTAATATAGATCTTAATGACTCTATCAATTTAATAATAGGATCGACCTAGATCTATATTTTGAGAATTTTGAATTTGAGAATATTGAATATAATATTTTAATTATTTTGATTTCTAGTTGATATCTTCAACTCTATCATTGGGGAGTTAAGAGATAATCGTTATACTCCCAAATGATAGAATTAGCTTCTTAGAGATTTTCTTAGGCGAAGAAAGCTATAATAACATCACTAGATTTTGTTAACCCAAACCCAGTCCGTAGACCCAACGGGAATCAACCCGCGCAACATCCTCGACTAATTTTCGCATTCAAGATAGTGCTCATGGTTTATTTAGAATACTTATACTAATTTATAAATATCAATTTGATTAAAGATTGTTTTATATTTTGTACAAGAATTCATCTCTTTCAAATGATTGCACAAGTTCTGAAGCACTTGAATTGAGTGATAGTTACTCCATACTTTATACAAAATTAATATATTTGAAGTCTATTTAGAGTTTAATTCAATACATTTTGTCTGCTTCTAATTTTGTGTTGTAGATTCGATGGCGTATGTTGTAAGTTTTAGTTCTTATCAAATTATTTAGATTAAATTTATTTATTTGCATATAGTTTATAGCTTATTGAGTTCTCTAAGTTTCAACGAAACTTAGCTCGTGATCAAAAAAAACTTGTAGACTCATTCTTATTTAAAGACCTTTAGAAATTTTTGTGAGTATGCTTAGCTTCGATTCATCATTTTTTCATTTAAATTTAATTTAAGCTTATTAATACTCTTATTTAATCATATTTAAGCTTTATGTTAATCCAAATTTGACCTCCGGCCATCCCCACATGGGGGCTATTATTCGACCTTCCGCCTTCTTCGAAGACAACGGCGTGTCATGTCTGCGGGTTCTACCGCTTTACCGAGCATAACAAAGTCTTCAAACACCGCATAAAAGAGCATATATGTAGGTCTATTTTTAAATTTATCATTTTCAACACGTTTAATTTAAGTCGTAAACACTTTAACTTGTTCTAATTTAAGTCTCACATCAATCTAAAATTCGACAGCCTCCCATGTCACACATCGAGAGTCTATTCGACCTTCTAGTGAGCTCTGCTGAGCATAATGATTAGTGTCTTGTGACACTATGGTCGTATTCTTCTAACCACTTTCTTGAGCATAACAGGGTCTTCAAACACTTGTAATTTCAATTCAGATTTTAATTTTGAGTTTATAGTTCATTTTATGTTAAATAAATTAAGCCCTCTATCAATCAATTTTTGGTAGCCTCCGGCATCTTCTTGGGCTACATCGGGATTATTCAACATTCCCGTCAGCTCTACTGAGTATAACGACTAATATCTTGCAACACTACGTCATGGTCTTCTAACATGTGTTATTGAGCATAATAGGATTGCAATTTCAATTCATATTTAAATTTTTTGAGCTTAGAATTTATTTTGTATTAAATTATTAGGTCCTCGTCTCAATTTGACATTTCTCGACGCCTTCTCCCCATATGTATGCGTGAGTCCATTCAACCTTCCCCACGCTAAGATAATCGCGTGTCTTACGACACTACGGCTGTGGTCTTATGCCCATTAGCTCTACTAAGCATAACAGGGTCTTCAAATACCAAATTGAGTGCAAACATGCTTGTTTCCACATCCACCCATAGAATTGATGAATTTGAAGTGGTTCATCGGTCATTCAAAAGCTTCTGCATGCATATAGATGACCCTAAAAGTTGACGGATATTTAATGGAAGTTCCTCTAAATTTGAACAAAATCGAATGAGTCCATCTGGAATGACAATTGCTCCATTGCTTATAATGTATATAGCATCATCAACCTTGCCTAAATCCAAGCCAAGAAGGTAACTTGCCAGACTACATCAAAATTACAGTGTTGAATTCAAAATTTCCCAGCCCTCACTCGAAGAAGAAACACAACTCAACAGAGCATCTGCAAGCATAAGAGCTTCAAGACTGGCTTCTGCAATCAAAGCTAGTGCAGCTTGCCCAACTTTCGACATCAAACATGCAAAACCACCAATTACATATTCATCTCTGTTCTTAAGAGTTGGGAGTAGAAGTTTTCCTTCATATACTGTAACATAGATAGCAAAACTTGTGGCAAACCCTTATGCCTACAAACAAGCTTGATAAGAACTTCAACGGAGACATCAATGAAATTGGATCTTGCAAAGAATTAAAAACAAAGTTCAATAGTGGATGTGTCGGCAAAGTAGACAGATGAATCTCTGAGAAACATCCAGCACTGACCCAACTCAACAAGCATCGCAATATCTTCTTATTCTGTTTTGAAACGGAATCCCGTTCTCGAGGTTCTCTTCGGACTTGAGCAAAGGAAACTCCAGCATGATAGAAATGTGCTACAAAATCTCTCCAGTGAATTGGCATATGCTCCATGATTCAACCGTACAATCTCCACTATAGTCCTCAACAACTTTTTCTGGGAGTGCAGTGAGCATCTCCAGGACAACTGCATTGTCATTTTCTTCGTTCTGCAATTTGCTCGAGCTTGAAAAGAACTGCTCGAAAGGCATCCTGTGCTCCACCGTCCGTAGAACAAGTGCAGAGAGCATAAAGGCATATCTGAGTTAAAAGCTGGGGCGGTCTATTCGTTCTTTTTGCAGCCACAACGGGACAATGAGGCCCTTTCGCTTGTTCAGCTGGGTTTCCTGTAGAGGATCGCGAGAGAGCCCAAAATGGATGTGCGGCTTGCTATTTGATCGAGAGGTTGGAGAGTCTTGCTGCTTGCTTAGGCTTCGAACCGAGGGAAGGATCAAAGAAAATAAAGGACTTCCGGTAAGGGAGTTTGAAGTTCTCGGCTTTGGTGAGGAGCGAAGCAGATTCTTGAGAGCTGAATGGGGAAGTTCGGTTGGGAGCTGTAGACCAGAAAAAAAAATCGGGCAGAGAGTTATGGGGGAAGAAGCAGCAGTAAGAAACTTTTGTAACATTTCGTGTGGAGGGTGTCTTCGGCTGGGAGCAAGGAGGATGCCCCCGAGATGAGCTCGTTTAGCCTTCTTTTTTTTTCTTCTTCCACCGCTAGGGATGGACGAGTCTTAGGAAGTAGGGAAGAGTGGGTTGCTTCACGTACGTGAGAAGCATGGGAAAGGTGATGCGGCAGTTCTTTTCGTTAAATGAGAGGTGGAGGCTGCCATTTTGGAGGTGATAATTGATCGCAATTATAAGATAATTAAATAATTTTATCTCGAAATACATGCTAATTTTAATGAAATTTAAGTGTGATAATTTTAGTTAAATTGGATGTCTAATCTAAGTAATTTCGACGTTCCGGACGCAATGATGTAGTCCATTTCTTGAACGGAGATCGTTTGAGTGACTTCGGCATCGAATTGGGTCACTTTCATTTAAAAATGCTCATGTCACTTTTGATCGTTCGATATTCACGTAAACTCATCCGAACTGAGTGTGAATAGTCTCGTTTGATATGTTTTAACGTTTCAGAGCTAACAATATAATCAAAGCGAACGGGCGGTTTTGCGTCCTCCCATGATATACATGTAGCGTCTTGTCACCGCTTGAGTTGTTCATTAGATTTTGCAATATTTATATAAATTTCGTTTTGAACGCAACGGCGAAGTCCGTTCGTCGATCGGAGGTCGTTTCAACCATTTTCGCGACGCTTTGAGCCGATTTGCTGTCGCCACTTCCAAAGTCCATCGCGACTTATGAGCGACTCGACTTATGACACATACATGGATGTCAACAAGAGCTAGGAATTTTTCAAGCTAAGTAAATATTTAAACTAGCAAACTTTTGTAATGAGATTGCCACATCTATTATTTTTATTAATGTCTTCAACCAAATTTGTAATCTGAGTAAGTCCATCAAGTGTTGCTATTTTGTATACACCAATATCCGTAAAAACTGATGTGCAACAGGCCACAATCACATTTCTGAGTCAACATAAAAGTCGTGGGGAATTTTGTTCCAATTCCAACGATACCAAGCTCGCTCGATTCCGACAAAGGACGACTCTGGTACGGCCAGAATAACGCGGTTGGTCGCACTTTTCAAAACGACATTACAGTTTTTGCAAGCATTGAAAATAACTGCTATGCAAGGGGTCTCAATCGCCTTTTTTGGTCAACACAAAAGTCATGGGGAATTTCGTGCCGATTCCAACGATACCAAGCGCTCAATTCGACAACGGACGACTCGTCGGCCAAAATACCGTGGTCGATTTTCAAAACGGCGCCACGAGATTTTGCGAGCATTGAAAAGCGATACACAGGGGCCACAATTGCCTTTTTCAGTCAACAAGAAAGTCGTGGAAAATTTCATGCCGATTCTGACGATACCAAGCTCGCTCAATTCCGAACGAACGACTGACACGGCTAGAATTTTCAAACTTGGCAAAAACTGTTACACAATGGGCCACAATCACCAACATTAAAGTCGGAGAATTTTGTGTCGATTCCAAAGATACCAAGTTCATCAATTTCGACAACGGACGACTCTATATCGCCAAAATACTGGTGGTTCTTTTCAAAATTGTACAGATTTTTCACATTGGCAAAAACTGCTACACAATGGTCACAATCACATTTTCCGGTTAACATGAAAGTCATGGGAAATTTTGTGTCGATTTCAACGATATCGCTCGCTTCAATTATGAATAGAATATGTCAATCACAAAGTTTTTTTTAAAAAAAAATTATTGTAGATCCAGATTGCCTAACGGCGCTAACGCATTCACGCGAACCAATCGCATTGAGCTGAGTGGCTTTTTTAAATATTTTTTAATGCACATTTCGCTAATTAAAGATTAAAACGTACTTAATTTAAAAATTTAGCCCCATATAATAACATACAACAATACATAACAATTTAGATGATCCAAATTCAGCACGTAATAATTTCTCTCATTCATTCATGAGGTTGTATGTTCGATGGAGTGCTGGGTGTACAGAAATTTAATGCGATAGAAGTTTACCTGAATACCAGCATGGCTGCAGAGGTAGAAGTCAAATTCAGTGCGATGACAGATTGATGTATCAACAACCGTACCTAAAAATGGAAACAGAATGAGAAGCTGGACCACAAATTACTGATCAGGACATAAACTAAACATTACCTGGATATATGTTCCCGCTCCTATTTTTCGTATCTTTCTTAGTTTGTTCTTGAAGGAATAAACGTGTATGGTGCCTCTTCTGCACCACTATAAAAGTGATTCGTGGACGATACCCATCGCCACCAAAAGATTTGCAAGCCTAGAAAATCATTTGTTTGAATCAATGATTTAAGAGAGTATAACTTTATATAAAAAAATTATTATGATTATAATAAACAGAAACAAACATTTTGGATAGCAGTCACTTCCGAATTAAGCACTTCATTGAATTGGCCTTCACTGACACCATCCCTGCATTTAACAACCTGGTTTACCAATTGTGCATCCTTAAACGATGTAGGAAGATTAAGATACCATCACATTACAAACCTATAGAATATAATGCGTTCAGGATTGCATGATTTCTCCTTACGGAACGCATTTAGCATCTCCCTGTTGATATATATATATAAACATAAAAATTAAAAATATATATATATAATAATGTTAGAAGTTCAAATTCGAGACTTTTCATGAGTCACAGTTCATTGCTTCTAGACCAACCATATCATTCCCCTTCCCTTAAGGGAAGTGCTATTCTGGGGATCTGCAGTGGTTCTGTAGAGATCTTCTATAATTTCTTGTCTGTGTCTCTGTGCAGATAGTAGACATCGGTACTTTGTTACCTCGGGCCAATCCATAGATGCAACCACCTGGAAGATAATCCATGGAGCAAAATTAAAGTTTAAAAAAAAGTATGTGACTAGAAAGCCACCAACATTATCAGGCACAAGAGTAACGCACCGCGGCAATGGAGGGCGAGTCCTCTCCTGCGGCCGGATGGGTCACATCTGCTCCAAATATAATAGTTGGCACAGATGTTATGAGAGGCATTTGTTTATTAAGGCAAGCTGCAAGAGCGGTGTTACAGCCACCAGTCTGTTACAAAAAGTGAAGTTAAAAAGCAGCATTAAAATAACATGCCTGCCAAATATATAACTGGAACAATTACAAACCTTTACATTTATTTTCATAGCTAAATTTTCAAGGTATTGCGAATTGGGATTTACTATGCGTTTTGGGAGGCAACACTGAGTAACAAGACCGAGCTCAGTTTCACAGATTGTTTTGATCGTTCCTGTGAAAACAACACCGAAGTATAGTTGAATAAAAATTCATAATTCAAAAGTGAAAGAATAAGAAAGAAAACAAGCTTAGCTATAGAATGGGCATATACCATAAGAACTCCCAATATCTGGAAGAATAATAATCAGCAACTGAAGCTGCTTACGTTGCTTGTGCACTTTCTTTAAATTTGTTCTTATTTCTGTTGATTCACCCTTAGAAATGCGTTCATCAACTCCATCTGCATTAAATTTCTACATTTAATCGAGAATGAGCTGCCCATGAACGTAGGGTATCATTCACAATTCAAGATAAAAGGAATTGAATGTTAAGTACCATTCAAATTCATTGCACTTTGAAGCTAGATTTTGCAGAATTTATGAATAATTGTAAAACCAATTCTTTCAGAAAAGGTTAAGCATGCCCAATCGTTAACAATAGCACCTTTATAAAATTGCTGCACAAGAAAAAAGGATTCATTAAAGCTATGTCATTGATAGAGCTAATATATAAAACAAAAATTATAAAGATCGGTTGAGGGGAACATAGGTGCCCTTTTTAAATAAAAAAAATCTTCTAAAACCAACTTTAACAGCATTTTTATGAAAAGGAAACAATGCGAAAAATAGGATAAACAGTTCATAGCAAGAGAGATTATTATAGGTAGAGTCCAAATGATCCGAATTATTATGTATTAGTTATATAGATGCTGAGTAACAACTGTATATTAACTATAAGCATTGTGTATATATATATATATATAAGTAAGTAAACAATAATTATATATAGATACACATTATATACACAGCTAATACATAATAATCTTAACAATCTGGACTCCACAAGTAACAATTTCTCTCATAGCAGATCTCTAAAAAATGATGATTATTGACCAAAGTCACCTTATTCCACATTCTCCATTGCCCTAAATTAGGATCACATGTCTTGTCAGGACCACTATCATGATACTTCAGCTACATTTAAAAAAACCCACATCAAAGGGTTTAATTAGAACTGATTAGAAAATAATAACAATAATGATTAGGTAAACTACTTACTGTTGGTGCTTTTAGCACTCGTGCATCAATTTCGGTAAGCTTAGGCACAACCGCAATACCAAATTCTTTAGTGTATGCATCATTTTATAATCATTTCGATTGACCAACTACAAGACCAATCGAGAGGTCACCATAACAAATTCTAGCTTCAATGAAGTAAATAACAAGATTCATGCATCAACGAGGTAACCGATCCAAGAGACTAAAATGCAATTATATAAAATAAATTCTGAAGCAGTTTTAAGATCATAAGAGCCAACCTCCAAAATCCTTCTCTCCCTCACAGTTGGATGCTGACAAGTTTCATTCGATATCTTACTTACTTGCGTATCATTTAACTTCTTGATATACCTCTGTCCGCTCACAATCTTGCATACCTGCTAAAACTGAGAGCTGTAGGGTCAAAGCTGAACAATAAATTGCTTAGGCTGTAGAAGCAGTAGTGAATTGCACGAAAGAAAATAAAGATTTATTGTTGTCAAGAAGAACCTCCAATGGCAAGTATTTTGGCTTGCTATCACTACTTTTATGCAAGGCAGTGAACCATACTTAAGTTCACGCTTGCGTACCGTTGTGAAGTAATCTTCCACAGTTGTTTTTCCTACATTATCAAGAGTAAACCTGGAGAAGAAAACTAATGAACATAGATATCCAGATAGGACTGAAAAATTGAAAATTTTAGTAAAAGCCAAAATACAATGAAAAAAAAAAAAAAAAAAGAAATCAAACAAGAACATACGTCAACTCCTTTGCAGACTGTGATGTAATCCCAGTGATTTTATAGCGTATGCGAACTTTTGGCAAATGAGTTGTTTCCACCCGTACTCCTTTCAATGCCTTCTCGATCTGAAAATTCCGAAGGTGTCATATATCTAACCAAAATAAATAACCATGATAAAAAAGAATTATTTTGCTCAGGAACAGTAATCACTTATGCTATGTTATAGGCAAAAAGAAAAACAATACGTGCAATATGGATAGAATTAATGAAAGCACGTGACTCAAACCAAAGAGCAGAACGGCTCAAAAGAAAACCGAAACTAATACCTCAAGACGTTCGCTTTCCGTTAAACTCAAGAACTTTTGGACCGGTTTTAAGATAGGCTACAACAAAGTCTATAAGATCAACTGACTTGTAGAATGATGTTGCTGAAATATCTGCAAATTCAAAGCAACGGAAAGCCAAACTTGTACCATGACACATTAAAAAAATATATAATTAACAAGTATCAGATAAACTAAGCATTTTGAAGATACATCTTAAACAAATATTAAACTTACCGAAGTTCAAGGACAAGCCCATTTGTGTTGGTCGAAGACTTTGAAAATAACCCTGCCAGCATTCTAAACCTCCACTGATATCTATAACCCTCGAAGATGAAAAGAATGATCTGGAGATTGTAACATATCTGTAAAATGAAATAATTTTTTTTATTTTTTATTTTATTTTTTGAAGATAAAAATCAAAAGAAACATCAAAAGATATCTGGAATTGTTTCAATACTTGTTTGAGGGAGTTTCTCTCAGGGCAACATCTAGAGCAGCTATGACATCATAAGGGCATTCACTCTGCCCTGCCCGCAAAAATTGATGTAGAAGATTCAAATCAAAGTCTTTTGTAAATCTGATAGAAACGTCGAATTTTTTGCTCGACCGGCTGCAAAAAGTTACAAATCTTAATTTAAAGAAATGTAACTAACCAAATCAAACTACAGACGCAGTATCGGCGACAGCTTTGCACAGAAGGAACAAAAATGAGTGGAAGGGTGATGCACAGATAGAATAAGATGTGGAATAAATGGATAACAACAAGTACAACAATTTGGAGATTACGAAAAGTAGAATATTAAAAGCATTCTCTTACCCATCTCTATCAGACAAAGCTAACGCGAAATCTTTTGAATGAAATGGAAGTGAACCGGCAACGTAGAAGATGTTACGTCCATCATATGCAGGCATGAGCCGACGATGGTCTGACTCACAATACTGCTCAACGAATTTCTTCATCAAGGCCCTGCCTAATGCTTTTGACTTCACCTCCGGAAGGATTTTGAACTACTCAGTCAATAAAGCAAAGAACAATGGAATGTCAGAAAGTAATTAGAATATTATATTTCTATTAAAAAGAAGAATATTTTAAATTTATCAACATTCACTACAGAAACAAATCTCCTGAATTTATCTTGTGTTAAACAATATAGTAGTATGGTGCTTCATTATTCTCAACGAAGGCAAATGACGACTTAAATCCTTTTCAGCACAACAAAATAAGCATGGGTCGATATGATTATTACAATAAGTAGCATGCATCAATGGAAGCTAAGCAGGGCTGCTTTATTGATAAATAACAATATTATAGTATAACGTTCCAAAGTAGAGAAAATCCAAGAGAAAATTAATATCATGGACAAGATATGCTGGTAAAATAAAATAAAAAATTAGTTAAAACTTTATGTCTGAATATTTTAATAAAGTTTAATAAAAAAATAAATAAGTGGTGTTTCGCTGCATGTAGGATTTAATTAAGCACAATTTAGTAAATTTTGAAATAGTTAAATCAAAGAAAACTAATTGATAAGATAAAGATCTACTTGATTACTTATATCAAGATTTCAATTAATTTGGTCAAATAATATTTTAATAATAAGTATTAAAAGTTATATTTTATTATATTTATTTAATATATTTCAATCTTAATTAAACTAATTAAATCATAATTACTAGTAGCTAATATTTTAATTAATAATAATTAGCAACTTATTAACCTTTTAAAGTAATAATTTCATGAAATCAAATTTACATAGTTTAATAATTATAATTAAAAATATTAATTATCTAGATTAATGTATTTTTAATTAATATATTTAGATTTAATTTATTTTAGAAAATATTAATAATCATAATTACATTATCTCAACAGCCTCACCTCGTATTGAGATATTTTTATATTCTCGGCTCTGGCTCGGAAATGATTAGCGCGAACTTTGCATTTGCTGCCGGCAGTTCCCAGCGCCGGACGACACGGACGAGCCAGATACTCGCTCGATGACGGAGGGTCTGAATAGCCGCCAGTAAAGGATCCAAACACCAGGGAGGTAAACATGGGGTTTCTGGCGTAGAAGCCTGACGGCCGGAGGAGCTACCGATATAAAGCCGTTCCTCTAACACCCTACTTCGAGTAGATGACGATGATTCCGGGAGATCGGATGCCCTCGCTTCCTCCTGATGAGGAAGCGCATCGTCTCCCTTGCCGCGTCCTATACGCCCATGCTTCCTCTCGAAAGGAGAGCTACCGATATGAAGCCGTTCCTCTGACACCCTACTTTGAGTAGATGACGATGATTCCGGGAAATCGAAAGCCCTTTCTTCCTCCTGATGAGGAGGCGCATCGCCTCCCTGTCTCGTCTTATACCCATACGCTCCCTTTCAACATGAGCGTCACCGTCACCGCCACCGCCGCGGCCTCCATGTCGTCCACCTCCGCGGTCTCCATTTCGTCCACCGCCGCGGCCTCCACTTTGTTCACCGCTGCCGCCTCTTTCTTGTCCGCGGCCTCCATGTCGTCGAAGAGACATCTAACCACTCTACAAGGCAGAACGGAAAGCGACGCCACCTGGGTGGATGGAATGCAATAAATAGTCAGGAGATGGCGATGCAGAGAAGCTTTGAGCGGGTAAAGGGTACAGCTCCAGCTCCTACTGATCAGTGATGACTGGTTCGGCAACGGTTTTTTATTTTTATTTTTATTATTTTTATTTTTATTTTTTTGGAAACGTTAACTACCGCAAAGGCGGGAGCGTTTCACACATCAGCAGTGATTTTGTTCTAACAAATTTAAAGATTATTTTTTATTCATTATAATGATTTTTTGGAAATGAATAATATCTGATTAAAATTTATTATTATTATTACAGATTATGTGAAAAATAATGCTAATTTATTTTAGTATCATATCATGAATAAAATTAATTTTTTTATTCCTAATCTATAATATAATATTAAATTAAAAGTTAATTTAATTTTTTTATAAGAGATTAAATACTTAATAAATAATTAAAAGCAGAAATATTTAAAATACAATAAAAATTAAAACTTTTTTTGTTAGAATTAGAGTTTTTAAACTTAAATTTAATATTAATATAAGCCTTTACATGTTTAAGTTAAAAAAAATTCAATATGATTACTTAATAAAGAAATATAAGTATACTATACTATATTTCTTGTATTAGGCAAATTAAATTTCGTGAGAGTGTGTTTGAATCAATTTATTAAATTTAAATTCATTATGCAAAGTATTTATATAACTTAAAGAATTATTGATTATTCATTTGAAAATAGATTTTGTAGTCTCTAAATAAGATAATCTAAATACATATGATGTAATGTGATTTTATATCTGTTTGATGTCATGAATCAAAATATATAGTATGAATATGCATCAACCGGCACTCATTGACTATATCTAAAATTTATAACTTGAGGCTTGGCTAAATGCTATAGTATTGCTACATATCAAAGCTATACCATAGATAAGAATTTCTTTTTTGGAAAAATGGCAAGAAAATCAAAGAGTTCATTAAAAAAAATGTTAATTTTTTTACCTTTAACTGCATTTTTTAAAGCATAAAATGTAATTTTTATTTCCTAATGACAAAAGGTTTTGGCAAATAACATCGAATGAATTCGATCTGCTGGATAATTCACTTCAACCGGTGCTATCGATCTTGGTCGTCTTTGGTAGATCTGACTAGATTGGGTACGTGGTGGAGTCCAGTCCTGGCGGCGCCCTCCGCTTTGGCACTGAAACGAGCAACTGTCTCTCTCTTTATTTTTAGAAGGTGGCAAAATATAATTTGTTGGATCATGGAAAAATGGTGGGGGAGAGGTTTGAAGCCAAGAAACCTGAGCAAGTACTCCTCTAATGTGCCGATCGATTTCAAGATTGTTAATACATGTGAGAGTCTTGGGTTTAGTCCCAGTTAAAAATATGTTGGGCCTGACGTGCCTGACTCAACACGACCTCAGAACGCATTGCTCTTCTAGAGAGAAAGGTGCCCCACTACAACTGCATGTGCCCTTTGCGTTTTGTCCAGGAAGGGTGATCTGAATACACAAAATAAAAATATTATATCAACTTGATTATTGTATTAATCCTCAAGATTACACAATTAATATAATAAATGAAAGCACGTGTACTGTTTAAATTAACAAGCTTTATACCTATTACATGATTAATTAGCTTCTAAAATAGTGATTCATAAAGGCATGTATACAAGTGTGTATGAGATAGATAAATAATAATAATATCGACTGCACAATCTTTAATATTCATACAAATTTAAGTTAGCTTTATATAACCATAAGATCGAACTTGAGATCAATCCAGAGAAAATATTAGAAGATTTTGACAAAAAATGTCTATTAAATCATCCTCTTTTCAATTAATGCACCTTTCTTATTTTATAAACTAATTATTATTGCTATAGGTTATAAAAATAAAAATATAGTAATAGCTTCAGAAATTTTAAATGTATGGGATAGTTAGGCAAGTTTGAATTTGAGCTTTAGTAAATAAACCTATAAGGCATTTAACTAGTTATCTTATGATTCAACATAGCCATTTTAAAACTCTTTAATTCATTTTGAGTTTTTTTTTTTTTTTTTTTTTGGAAATATCATATACTAAACAGTGCCTTGTTATGTCAATTGTATACGTTCAACTTACTAAAAATTCTATTTATATAATAAAAATTTCAGATTTATTGATTGACTAGTGAAAAATACGATAATTTGATGATACTTGGCTTGATTTTGTTTTTATTTAGTTAAAATTAGGTCATGGCCAGCTTTAGTTTGAATGCGCATGATATTTAGGAATAATTTTTAAATATAAAATACTTTTGAATCAATTAAAATTTAATTGAAATAAATATGAAAGTAGCCTTATATTCATGTATAGAGATATTTGAGTGAATTTAATCACAAATTTATACACAAAATCTTAAATCCTAGACGTCTTAGATGAAGGCATAATCTAACATTCAATAGACTAAAGTACCTTACACTTTATGGATAAATTATTACCTGCAGAGCCGGATGTAGCTCTATATTTGGACCAATAACAAGATCGTGTGACTCATTTAATACATAGTTATTATGTATTTATGAATTACTATGTATTTTGGTGTACTGATATGTATACAAATATGATATATTACTATACATATAATATACATCAATACACAATAATACATATTAGTTCATAGTTGATATGACCCTAAAATTCCTCTAGTCAAAGAACGAATCTTGATGCCCAAAGCAAGTTGATCAAAAAAAATTGGCGGTGAGATCAAGCTTAAAATATCATCGAAACTTTGAGACATCAATTAAATTTCTAAAAGCTCTCAAATATAGAGTGTTTATAGTCAAATCGAATCTCGGGCGGTTCCAACAAGCCAAATATTTTACAATTACTTCATTTGAGCATTCAAATACACAAAATACATCATATGATCAAGGGAATCATCATGAGCCGTCCAGATGGAGAGGAGTGGTTGAATTTTGCATGTATTCTGAGACGCCTCCTCCATATAAAAGCCCATTCCTCATGAGGGAGGCCTGAAGGAGAAGGAGGCAAGCAAGAGAGGAGAGCTCTAAAGATCCTCCAAGCACTGATTGCTCCACTCGTATGTCAACCACCGGCCGTGGCCATCGGCCGTGATTCTTGCCGTCGTCAACTTTGGCGTCAACATCATCAGCGTTATCGTTAATTTTATCGTCGGCTTATTGTCGTTTATCGTCGCTCAACTTTGGCGTCCAACTTTTGTCGATGTTGTCAATCATCAACTTTTGTCGTCAACGTCACCAACTTCGCGATAACTCCGTGCGTCGACCATTGCCGTCATGTCACGCCATTAGCGTCGGTCGTCATAAACATCGTCGTCGGCGTTATTACATTCGCTTGTTGTTGTTCACATGATTATGTAATCCGATCGGAAGATCTTGTACTCAAACGGATACATAGTGGAAGATTTTTTCTAGGCCGTGGTTTTCCCTCTTTTGGAGGTTTTCCGTAAAAATTCGGAGTTTTATTGTCGCTCTTTAAATACACTTATTGTCTTTGGACTCCAAAGTAATGCGTAAACTTTTACTCTACCGCATTGGTTTCACGCATACAATAGTCATATACGGTTGTGTCGTGAATAAATGTCTCACGATGCTATGCTATTGAAGTCTAGCTATAGAGATACATTCAGACTCTGTATGTAATAATTTCTTCTCTTTATGAGATAATGATTATTTTTGTGCAATTGTGTAGACATCTTTGAAAAAATTATATATGAAAAATAATTAATAAGAATCATGTTTAAAATTAGAAAAGTATAATATATAATTAATAAAAATATATAATATTTATCTTTAATTATATGAGTCAACACATCTTAATTAAAAATCTAGTTTACACATTCTTAATTAAAAAATTGATACTTAAAAAGTTCCATCATTCTCCTAAACAACCTCGATACAACTCACATCATCATAATTACAGAATAAATTCTTCATAAATCAGTTTAAAATATAATATTTCACTTAACTCCTATGGTCAATTTTACCGAATGGTCCTAAACTCCTCAAACAAGAATTAATTTGAGCTTACTTTTCACCTTAAAATAATTCCACAATTACATACAATAAGATTAACTATGATGAAATTCTTTATTCTCTACATGATTGGTCATCTATTAATATATATATGATAAGAGAATTAATATACAAAAATCATGGAATAATCAAATTACTCTAACATACACATTCATTTTAAATGAAAAGTTAAAGCAATGAACATCAATATTAAGTTTAATAAACACAATCACTACGTGAGGATGACTTACTCTCAATAGTAAATTCAATTACATCATTGATGTGATATGCCATAGAGATCAACTTTAATTTGTGCTTACATGATTATAAAAACTTAAATAAGAATATGTATTTCAATACTAAATGAAAGGCATAATAAATGTTTGAATTATATCACATTAAAATTTTTCATAGCGAATACATACAAATAAAATAAGATTATCATATTAAGATTAAACAACTATTAATGATGCATGGATTATATTAATAATGTAGTATGTTAGCACTAACATAGAGAGATTGCAACATCAATATTTATCATTCAAATAAAAATGAAATGCATGATTCATCACTAAATCCAAAAGCTTTGTGAATATTAGTAGAGACTAAAAGGTGTTAGGGAGAGCAAATCAAAAATTTTAATCATAATCTTTCCACACAGAACGTAAATTCAAAATTTTGAATTCAAAATTTCTCAATTGAAAGACTTAGTTTTAAATCATTAAGTTAAGATCACTTTCATATTATTCTCAAATTTATTAAAATATGATAATTTTATAAATCTTTTATGCAAATTTAAAATTTTTAAAAATATATTAAACAAAATTTACTTTCCTCACAGTCAAAATAATAAGTTAAAGCCGCCTGGCAATGTAGCCTTTATCTACAGCTACGCGATCGCAAGTAGCAGGCACAGCTCGGCCTAGCTTCAACCCTTCACCAAAGTGTAGCCCAGAATCCACTCATCCTTCGCGGAGGAAACCCTAGACCTAAATCATGGATAGGGTTTCCGAGCGGAGATATCCAGTCAGAAAGCCAGAGAAGAACGCGAACGGGAAGGGATGCAGATTATTACGTCCGCGATCGGGAGGTTGACAAGGATCGGAAGAGGCATCGCCACCACCACGGAAGCGAGGAACGAAGGCACGAGCGTCACCGTGAATCCGAGCGACGGCATCACTCCATCGACGATTCACCGCCTGAATCTGATCTTCGTCGGTTCGATCGCTCTCCCGATCGGCACAGGGATTCAGTTGAGCGCCGCAATATATCCCGCGGGAATTCTCCTCCGATGCGGACCTTATTAGGGCTAGGGACTCCGTGGAACGCGATCGAGATGGAGATCGGCGCCACCGCCGCTCTGCCAGGGAGGATTTAGAGAACGGTGGAGAGCGCAAGCAGGAGAGATCGTCCAATAAGGTTAGGAGATCAGTTGAGCGGGAAGGGTTTTCGTATGACGAGTCCATGGAGAGGCATCATAGGAAGAGGAAGGATAATAGGGGCAGTGATGATGAGGAAATTGAGAATAACCATGGCAAGCGTGCTAGGATTTCTGATGTAGAGCATAGGAAATCATTGAGGCGTGTTGAAGAGGATCTGGAGGATGTGGGTGTTTTGTCAGAGGACAGCAAGGAGGGTAGGAAGGGAAAGATTTATAAGGATAGAAGGAAAGAAGAAATAATGGTTACGGATGATGATATGAAACACAGACATAAGAAGGTGGAACTGGGAATGAATGGGAGTACTAGACATGGAAGAAGGTCACGTGATGGTACTGATCAGGAAGAGAAGATGTACGCTGAAGATGGAAAAGAAACTGCTAGAAAGGAGCGGAGTTTTAAAGATGAGGTTAAGGAGGAGAAGCTTGAAAGGTCCTTGGAGGCAAAACCACATGTTTCATCTGATAATTCTGAGGTTGAGTCGAAAATGGCACAGTTGGCTAATGCTAATAGTGACCGAAGCAATGTATTTCCTCCCATGAGCGGTTCATCAGCAAATGTGAGTTTTTAAAATGATTATTTATTAGTTCTGTACGATTGATTGTGTTATTCATTCATGCAAGATGAACATTATTTATTCTACGTTCCTTTTTTTATATATGTGTTGACGAACTACGTTGCTATTCAGAAGAGTAACTTCCAAAATTTTGGTAGTACTTTCTATATATATTTTTCTAGTGACCTATTGTGGTTCCTTTGGGAACAAAATTTACTGACCATGCTAATTACAATGTTTGTGTTATTTGCATAATTGGCACCAAGTTTTTAATCAATCCAAAGCTGTAAAAGGTGTTAAGAGAAGATAAGAATAAGGAGTAAGCATGTGTTTCTTAGTGTGTTGATATTGTAATAGAAGTGCTAATAAGTATTATAGTACTTAGGAATCAAGATGCAAAGTTATTTTAAAAAAATAATGTACAAAATGATGCAATCCACACCGCAACAGCCAGAAAATAGGGGAAACGGAGGTAGCAGCCAAACTCAACTGAATTCTGTTACTATGGATATTTTTTACAGTAAATAACAATGATGAATGCCCTGTCCACTATCCTACTAGGGGTATTTATACTCTTTTCTAATAAGGATTAACTAAACAAAAGTAATAAAAGTGATTTCAAGTAATAAACAACTATAATAAGTTGCAACATAATAAGCTCCTGTAGAAAATGTGAATGTATAAGCTGAAATAATAATGGGTATGTGCACTATGGTGCATCACGCTGCATCAGGAGCCCCTCTTCCTCAAGAGAACTCGTTTCGAGTTCTGAAGTCACAATAAGACTGTCATCAGGAGATTTAATAGGATATAAATCTGAAATATTAAAAGTTGGAGAGATAAGGATATCATGAGGTAGATCGACAATATAAACATTGCTGTTGGTTTTTTGCAGAATTGGGAAAAGGCCGATTTTACAAGGCTTCAATTTGGAGTAAGTACCAGATGGAAATCTTTATTTTCTCATGTGGACCATAACTAAGTCACCGACACTGAATTTTTTTAGTCGGATGATGCAGGTATGCTTGTTTTATTTCAGATTAGAATCTTGCGGTATTTTGCTTTTCATTCTGCAGCATTTCAGTGAAATCTGATGCAGTGTTTGAAGCTACTTGGCTCTTGGGTTTAGGCAATACCGCGAGATCAACAACTAGGTTTGGAGGCTTAGTTTAAACTATACAGAATGGGGAAAGTCCCGTTGACTGATGGATTGTAGAATTGAAAGCAAATTCAGCTTGAGTGCATCGTCCCACTGTTTTGGTCTTTCACTAGCTAGCCAATGCAACATGTTTCCTGGTGTGCGATTTATTACCTTGATTTGGCCATTGGATTGTGGATGGAAAGCAGGGCTCAAACAAAGTTCAGTTTGAAACCTCTTCTAAAGTTCTCACAAAAAGCAGCTCATGGATTTAACATCTCTATCTGAAATAAGGTTATGTGGTATACCATGTAAGCAAACAATTTTTGTAAGGAAAAGTCTAGCCACGTTACTAACATACAACGTCTTCTTACACTAAATGAGCCATCTTTGGAAATCTGTTGACTACTACCATGATTGAATTAGCACAACACCTTTTTTTTGTTCTTGGTAAACCAGCAATCAAGGCTTAGATCTTCCCAAATATAGTTAGGAACACGAATGGGAGTGCATAAACTTGTGTTTTGTGAGGTGTCCTTATAAGTTTGACATGTATAACTGTTCAAATCTGTATACATTTCTTCAAAATTTTTGGCTAAAAGAATCTTGCTTGTACTAAGGAAATAATGTTGTCTTTTCCCAAATGAGCTGCCAAGACACCACTATGCAATTCTTTGATGATTTGAGTACACAACGTAATGTTTGGGATACAGAGTTGTTTTCTTTTGGAAAGAAAACCGTTCTGAATGGTATACCCTTCAACTGGTTTGTGAGCCAAGCAATTCTCCCATGCTGCAGCAAAGTCTTCATCAGTTGCATACAGTTTTTTAAGAGTTTTCAATCTTGTAATTGTAGTTTTGACCGCTACAAGTAGGCTTGATCGTCTACTAAGTGCATTTGCTACTATGTTAGAATGTCCAACCTTATGTTTTAATACAAAGGTGAGTCTTTTCCCAAATGAGCTGCCAAGACACCACTATGCAATTCTTTGATGATTTGAGTACACAACGTAATGTTTGGGATGCAGAGTTGTTTTCCTTTGGAAAGAACCAAGCAATTCTCCCATGCTGCAGCAAAGTCTTCATCAGTTGCATACAGTTTTTTAAGAGTTTCCAATCTTGTAATTGTAGTTTTGACCGCTACAAGTAGGCTTGATCGTCTACTAAACATTTGCTACTATGTTAGAATGTCCAACCTTATGTTTTAATACAAAGGTGAAATATTGAATCCATCTAATATGCATTTGATTTAACTTTTTTTTTTGGGAATTAAGAAATTGCAACGAGTGGTGATCATTGTAAAGAATGAATTTTTGATGTAATGCTTTAAAACTTCGATTCACAACATAAAATTCTTGCTCATATGTGGACCAGTTTTGGCTAGTTGTACTCATTATTTTGTTGAAATACTTGATAGATCTTCCTTCTTGGGACAAGATAGCATCAATGCTGTTGGTAGAAGCATCAACTTCTACTTAGAAAGGCTTGTCAATGTCTGGTACAACAAGAATAGGCGTTGAACAAAGTTGAGCTTTGATAGTTTCAAAGCTTTTTTTGTTGTTCAGGTCCCCAATGGAATTTTGTTGACTTTAGGCAATTAGTAATTGGTGCCATTATTGAACTAAATTTTTTGACAAATATTCGATAGAAATTGGCTAATCCATGAAAATTATTATAGTGGAAATGCTAGTGGGTAACCACTAGCATCAATTTTTTGGATCATAATTATTCCATCGGCCTTGTTGCATCTTAGAAAATGATTCTTGATGAGTAAAGTTCTGGCGAACTTTGTTGTGAAATCAAAGCAGCATGTATTTAAAAGTGAAACGAAAACTGGAATTTTTTTACGTGGAAAACTTTGAAAGAGGAAAAAAAATCGCGTGGCTGGTAAAATCTTCCACTATGTATTTGTTTCAAAACAAAATCTTCTCGATAGCGATTGGGATTGCTTATGAGGAGGAAACAAAACTATGTAGTCACGTTCAGGTTAGATTCTTAGTAGCGATGATGATGAGCCGAGGACATCGGCGATGAAGGTTGTCATGATGGAGATCGGCGAGAGATTAACGGGTGAGGATTAGTGGCGGCGGGAGGTGGTTGATGGCCGTCAGTGGTGGCGAGATTGTGCTTGGAGAATCTTGAGCTTTAGAGCTCTCTCTCTCTGCTTGGGGTCTCTTCGTATGAGGAATGATGGGTATTTATAGATTGGAGGTAGCGTCATGTAAATGCAAAATCGAACCACTCCATTGGACGGCTTAAAATGATTCATTTGATCATTTGATGTATTTTAAGTATTTGAATGCTCAAATGAAATTGAATTATGAGATCTTGAGCTTAGATCCAGAAATTTCGTCAAGGCTTCGATTTGATATCTTTCCGTGTTTAAGAGCAATTGATGGATTTAACTATCCCAAAGTTTCAAATGATATTTTAAGTCTTGATCTCTAGTTTATTTGGATTAACTTGCTTTTGACATCAATTAGTCTTATTGGTAGAATTTTGGTGTCATATCGGACACTAATAATAAAACCTAGAAAATGTACCTTGTCAAAGCGAATTCACACTTGGAAAGGTTAATGGACAGCTTATGTTGTCTAAGGACTTCAAAGACTAGCCTTAGGTGAGAGATGTGGTCTTGTGAAGAGGCGATAAAAACAAGGATGTCATCGAAGTTTACAACATAGAATTTACCCAAAAATGGCTTAAGCACTTCATTCATAAGTATCATGAACATGCTAGGGGCATTACAAAGGTTGAAGGGCATGACTCGCCATTCAAAGTATCTCTCATGGGTCTTGAATGCAATCTTCCATTCATCTTTGGCTCTTGTATGAATTTGGATTTGGTGGTAATCACTACATAAATCCAACTTCGAGAATATGCAAGCTTCTCGTAGTTTATCCAGCATGTCTCGCTGAGGCTGTGGGAATTGTTGTATTGTTGATTGACCTGCTATCCACATAGAGCCTCCATTTGCCATCCTTTTTGTTTTTTGAACAACAAGAGTCAGGACTGCACATGGATTCATACTATGTTGTATGAATTGCTTGGACAATAATTCTTCCACAATGTTGTGCAAGATTTGTTGCTCCTTAGGACTCATCTTAAAGTGCAGCAAGTTTGGTAAGGTAGCTCCAAGAATAAGGTTGATCTGGTGCTAAATTGCTCTCAATAGTGGTAATTGGCTGGGCAGGAATGTTGTTTAAGCAACACTTGAACTTAATTGGATAAGTTAGCATGCCCAATATTCCGTTCAGTGAATAGTAAAGCTAGAATCAGGGATTTTTTATTGCTGTCCGCAAGGTACTGAGAACTTGAAACACTTAGGTAAGCAAATCTGTCTTCAATTCCCTTAATTTTGTTACATGATGGCAGTGGGTGTATCCTCCTTCTTCCCTTTTAGTCAAGCACATAGATGTTATCTCAGTAGTTGTACCAAGCTCTCATATTGAATTGCCAAGACTTCCCTAAAATCAAATGACTGGCACCTATGGACACAACAAATGTTGCAAGCAAAATGACTGCCAATATAAAAAGTTACTTTGCAAACATTTGTGATAAGCACCTTTTTCCACGTTTAATCCAACTAATTTTATATGGATTGGAGTGTTTTAAAGTCTTTAGATTAAGAGACTTAACAACCTTAGACGAGATGATGTTCTCATTACACCCACTATTTATCATTAGATCACAAGCCTTCCCGTTAATTGTGCAATGAGTGCAAAATATAGCACGCCTTTAAGAGTTTAGAGATTGTTTAGGTGCAATCAGGATATTTTCTAGGATGCAAGAAGGGAGCTCTCCTTCATCAGTAGGAACATCATCAATAAGTTCTTCGCCTATTGAAGGTAATTCACAATGATTGTCAACTACAACTCCATCTAGAACTTGAATTTGTTTTTTTGTTGAGGACACTCATTAGATCGATGACCCTACTGCAGACATATGAAACATTTTAGTGGCACTATCTAGGGGTGAGCATTTGATCGGTTTGGCTTATTTTTGGGTTTTGATCCAACCGAATAAACCAAACCGTTATTTTGAAAACCGAAAAATTAAAATTAAAAATCATATAAAGAACCAAATAAAATTATAGTTCGGTTTATTGGTTCGGTTTTCCCTTAGAATTATAGTGACAAATTAAAAAAAAGAATTTTAAAGTTAACAAACAATGAAACAAATAATAGAAATTTTATTAACTAAAGTTACTAAACTACGTATACATATTGATACAATGTAAATATGTAATGTCAATGTAAATAGTTTTTCATATTGATACAATTTTGAATGTAAATATGTAATGTACAAATAAAATTATAAACAATTAACAAAGAAAGAGAAAAAAAAATAGTACAAGTGTACAACATAATTTAATTGTATTAAGCCAAATCAAATGTTAGGCCACTTTGGCACTTTCTAGTTGTTCATGTAAAATAATATCTTCAATCTTCATCTCGTCTTCCCATGTTTGGTTTGTTCCTTCAAGCATTCATAGTCATAGACAGCCTGAAAAAGAATAATTTTTAAGCAATTAGTCAATTACTTCCGTTAGAAAAATGAGCAAAGCCTTCATGAACTGTATTAGCAAACAGAGGCGCAAGTCAAGTCGTAAGTCGGGGACTCAAAAAGTTTGGTGGTGCGTCGGGACTCAGAAGGTTGGCAAACAAGTAGCAATCCCATATAAGATAAGTGTCACCAACAAATGCCAACATAGCAACTAGCAAGGGAATGCACAACTAATAACATCCCTACCCAGATCATCTGTGTACATTAGACGGTTTAATATAGCAAAGGCACAGATAAGATAAGTATCACCAACACATAAGTAAAAAAATCATGTACCACAACTAGCAGGTAAATATACATCAAACATGTACCACAACTAGGTTACTTGCAGATTGAAGATATTACTTTACGGATTGAAGCAATCACCTTGATAATAGCATGTAAAACAACAGGTAAACCAACAGGTAAACCAGCAGGACAACTAGCAGGTAAATCCATACAACATAGCCTCAGATAATGAGGTTAACCACATGGAAATCATCAGAACAAAAGGCCAGGCATGAATCCAATTATCCAAACACAATATCCTACCAGCTGGACATATTAATCCAAAAACTCATTCAACATATAAGTAAAAAATCCCTCCTAATGAAACCTCTTGGCGGAAAATAGCAGTAAGAGAAGAGCCATTCGGGATCAATGAGATGTTAACAATCACCTTGATAATAATATGATCACAACAATAATTGCACAAGTCTAAAAGATCCAAGAGGGAAATGAAACAACATTCTGATAAAAGCCTGAGAAAACAGTTATGATACTATACTCCAAAGACAGGCTACAGTTTTCAGCTACTTAGCTCATACTGACTAATAATATCATAGTAATGTATGCAACTGCCTTGGAAGTAAAATAATTTCTAGTAATAATTGAAACATAAGAAAGCATTATGTTCAAACATCTTTCCTTACGCTTTTAAAAGCATTTTATGGTCTCAAATGCTTATTGAATTTGAAACATTATATAAAGTCGGACAGTCAATATATCGACCAATACTAATATGATTCAAATCGGCAAAAGCGGCTTCTATTTGAAAGTCATCGCTAAAGATAACGCATAAGAAGAAATCTTTTCAAGTAGTATGGAAAAGGGAAGAATATCAATGGAACCTTGAAAGTGGGACTAATTCAGCTTGGAACCCATCCTCCATCTCAATGAGAGCATGATCTGGTTTATTGTGAAGAAATTTAATTCTGACAATGTTACCAACTTACCATACATATAAAACAAATTGAAAAGCTAGTCCTCATCAATTTCCTGCAGAAAAAGTCCAATGAAAACATTTGAAGTGCTAGCATATGAAATAGAACAGAAGAATAAAAAAAATTCTAACAGGATGATAGAACTTACATCGATGTTCAAGTTAGAGATAATGATTGTACACGTCATTAGTACCATTAATACCGAGGCAAAACCATCAAATCAATTTATTGCATTGCTCGTATCCCAAAGTCTACAAGAATAAATAATATATACTTACATATATTTGTAATTTGGATTTTGGGGCTCAAGCTCAGTATAAAAATATCTTTTATTATCAAGATTCAGTGTAATATCGAAAATATGATCCATATATATATATGGGCGTTAATAATTTTAATCGCTAAGCCTTTAAGACTTAAGAGGCAATAACAAAAAAAAAGTCACCAGCGTGTATACATTTTGATCATTTCATTCTTGTATCATAAAAAAAAAAGCATTTGTATTGAAAACCTTAAGATAAAACTACAAACCAAAACTACAATGATATATAAGAAATGTAAGCAAAAAAAAAAACAAAACATAAGATAAAGCGAAGGGAGACCAAATCAAGATTCCAATCCTCATCATAATCCAAGAAGTTTGAGTTTCACTTATTAAGTTTCTAAATCTGTAAAACAAATAAATCATTAATTATTCATTTATTCTAAATTTCTAATTACGATTAAAAAAAATCATTGTAATTTGTAAATTTCAGAATAAACAATACCTTCATCAAACTTGTCAATGTCATTAATATTTTCTTCCACATTTGGATTTTACGGTCCATTTCAATCACGTGCATATTAGAGCATGCGATATTTGGGGATAATGAACTTTAAATACATCAAGAATACTTACATGCGAAAATTGATTGAGCGGTTGAAATTGGAGCATAAAACATCATAGCCATGTATGAGAGAATAGGAAATCTTTGCGTGCATTAACCTTGATTTAAAATATCAAACGATTAATTATCACTTGACTCAAAATCTTATTATCTGATTTGTTACGTCATCATCCTTCCCAAAATTGGATCTTTTGAATTTCTATCATCGTTGAATATCTTGTCAGGAAGATTGCGGTTGTAAAATCTTAGATCCTTGAAAAATTTTGTTTCTCATGGAGACCACTTCTGTTGACTTTCAGAATTTTTATTTTGTAATGTCATGAACATATCATGCGTGATGATCTAATAAGTTGTCTTGAACAGCCATCGTCCTTCATACATATCCATAACAAACTCTACATACTTGAAGCTTGAAGCGGGGATCAAAAAACAACAAGAAGATATATATTCAAATTTTTTCTATGGCACCTCAATATTTAGTAAATTTTGTCATCATTTTGGAAGCCATACTTCACATTTTGATCACCATCCATTTGCCAACTTTGAAGTAGACAAAGAACTTTTCTTTCGTGAAAAAAAGTATTTGATGTCACATACAAAGAATCGAAATTCTTAAAGTGAGTTCATAAAATTTTTTGAAAGGAGCAATCTTGTAACATTATTCCAATCATCATCACTTAAAACACCATTTATAATATGACTTTTCATCATCCACAGTTAGTTTAAATTGAGTATCAATCTCCCATACTTTCAAAGCTCTCCAACTTGGTGACCCGTAATTCTCCCTATGATTATAGATTGAATGAAAGTTTATAACTCTTTTATTGAGTTTCGTCAAATCATAAAATGTGCGGTGATATACATATAGTTAATTGTTGAATTGATGTCAGTATCGGTAGTAAGACAAACTCTTCATGACTTTTGAAAAGATTTTTAAAATTCTTCTCTCATCGATAAAATTTAAAGAATCGCGTGTCGATGTCAGTGAAGGTATTTGAAACATTGGACAACATTGGACGTGAAATGTTTAAACCCCTACACATCTTGAAAAATTAATTCATCTCAAGTCATTCTTAAAGCTTTCCTTATATTTTCTTGGTCAAATCTCCATGCTTAAGACTTGCGAATGCCTCACCTTACCACTAAATTGAAATCTGAGTTTAGTTTGATTTGGTTCATTTTAATAATTCTTTGACCTGAAAGATGTCTTAAGTTTGAAGTGTAAGTTTGAAGTCTTTAATCTTTGGATCTGTGATATAATTTCCAATAATTACACTTACTTATTTTTCTCCTTCCTCATTAGTATACCTCACAAAGTGATCCCAAACTTCGATCTAGGTGCAGGAGCTTTTCTTTTTTTGAAATTGGTGGTTTCTCATCGACCTATCTCCATCGTTCTGAATACTTGTCATAGCTCTGAGAACCGGTGTTTGAACTATCTCCAACTTGTGACATGTTTCTACAGAATAAAAAAATTAAATAAATTAAAAATAATTAAAAAAAAAATGCTTTAATAAATTACATCAAAAACTTATTTCAATTAAAGAATGCTTTGATACTACAATATTGAGAGAAGAAAAAAAGACATGAATCGTATAATTGAACAATGTTAATTCATGTAACAATTATGATGTAATGCTCTCATCATCGTCATCTAGAATTATCCCAAATATTATAATATAATATCACATTACTCAACATTCATTCAATATTGTTTTATTAAAGCCATCCCAATAAATCAATTTGTATTACTTGCATAGTTGCATTTAAAAAAACACTAAGATAAAAAAAAAGCATCATAAGCTTACTTTATTTTTCCAAGACATGCATCTCGATCTACATACTACATGTCATACTAGAATGAAGCGTAAAAACCAGATTATCCTTGAGAGTTGAGCATAGAGATAACGATAAGTTCAAATCATATGTTATACTATAATGTTGATAGTGATATGAGCCAATGATGTAAGACTAAAAATGTAATTCCATGTTATGCTTAGCGGTTAGCATGTTCATACTTCATAGGCACTTGGGTAGTAGTAGGCACTTGAGCGGCCGGGCAAACACAATTACACAAACTTCATACCGCACTATTTTTTCTTTAACAATAAGAAAAAAAATTTGAAACTTCCGGTAACAACATGATGATAGATAATACCCTAAACCATCAACAACCAACAAAGTCCACGGCTGAACAATCACAATTCACAACTCACAAGTCACAATAAACCAAACCGAATAAATCAAACCTGTTGGCCACGACAGTTCAACAAAATTTCAACAAAGGAAGGAGTAGAGAGAGAGAGAGAGAGAGAGAGAGAGAGAGAGAGATAATGTGATTTTCTTCTTAGTTCGTTACTCTCAAAGAATAAAGTCCACACGGTGGACTCCACAATTCACTCACAAATCATAATAAACCAAATCGACGTTACCGACCCACTGTTCACCCAGGCTGAATCAAACATTCAAACCATCAACAAAATTTCAACCAAGGAAGGACTACAAAGGAGAGAGAGAGAGAGAGAGAGAGAGAGGAGTTGAGATAATGTGATTTAGTTCTTTGTTGGGCGTTGCATTACCTCTCAAAGAATAAAGTCCACAACACTACTGACGGTGGCGACACAATCAATTCACAGCTCACAATAAACCAAATCGATCCAGCACCTTGTTCTTCCAGCCTCAGTGAATCAAACATTCAAAGCAACAAAATTTCAACAAAGGTAGAGAGAGAGAGAGAGAGAGAGAGAGAGAGTTGAGATAATGTGATTTAGTTCTTCTTGGTTACATTTACCTCTCAAAGAATCAAAAGACTTAAATTCAAATCGATGGGAAGAGGAACGGAAGAGTGAAGACATAAGTCACGTAACGCCGTAACCTCAGAGCTATCGCCGGCTATCCCATCCGCTAGGCAAAAAATAAAAAGGAAGAAGAAGTCGGCCGCAAATAAAGTGATAAAGGAAAGCCCAAAAGATAGAGTCGAGATTCGAATCGCAAGGCCCTAAACCACTGGAATGCCGCCAATGCCTTATGCCCTAGTCGAGACGAGACTCTCCATCCTCAAGAAGTGTATGGCATCATGCATCGCCATCAAGAGTCGAGGAATGAACACTCAAGCGCCTCTAAAAATCGAGACGAGACGAGATGAACGAAATAGGCTCAAGTCGGCCCGACGCCCCGCCCATCTAATCTATAATCGAAATAAATCGGTTTAACCGTAAAACCAAAATTTAATAACTTAAAACCGAACCAAAAACCATAAAACCGTATTAACCCATAATTTCAACCAAAAACCAAATAATGAATAAAAAAACCGAACCAAACCGACCAATTAACATCGGTTCGGTTCGGTTTTTCGGTTTGAACCGTCTAATGCACACCCCTAGCACTATCTACTGTAATTACTTTCACGAGAAGGTCTAGCTTTAGGGGCAGTCTTCACTTCGGGAGCTAATGTAGCAGTCTCGGTTGGAGTCTCCAAATTACTCACACTACTAAATATAGAATTGGGCTTGTTCAGTTCATGGACAGGGGGTGTTCGTTAGTTAGTTGACGCAATGCTTATAACTGCGATTGACTTGCAATTTAGCCTTATGAGCATACTTCATTGCTTGTGACAGCGATCAAATGGTACTAAATTCTAGCTTATCTTGAATTGTTCCCTTCAAGCCCCCTATGTATCGAGTTATATGCTGTTAAGGGTTTCCCCGTAGATTGTTGCGGGCACTCAGTCTAAAATTTCTTGGTATCAACACTAACTGAGTGATTATCCTGTGAACATTTTTGATATTGTAAATGTAAAAGTTGTTCGTAATTGGTGAGGAGGAAGTGACTGCACAATGGTTGCTTCATCTTATTCCGGCCCTACACACTACTTTTTCCTTATCTTTGACATACCTGAATTAACTGATTCCACCATGCCGCTGTTCCTCCTTTCAATTCCAAGCGACATATTTAACCTGTCAAGAGGGGTAAATAGTCATATTGTCAAAAAAGGATTCTACAAAATGCTCCCAATCCAAATAATCTGCTATATAGAGGTGACCATTAAATGTAGGTATATACAGTTTAAGCCGAACTTTCCTTGGGTTTCTTAGCATGATTCTGTCTCCATTGGTGAGCTTCCAGCATCGAAGGATCCATATTTGAGTTTGAATCAGATTGAAGGTGTTGACGCTGGGGAAGTTGTTCCAGTTCTGAGTTTGGATGCTCGAAACGCAATGGGACAGTACACCCTCAACTTGTATTGTTACTGGCAGGTGAACACCATTGATCCTAAAGGCGTGAAGCTCCTGCCTTATCTTGAAGATGAATTGCTGAAAATGCTCAATAAGAACTTCAAGCTTTTGACCTAGGGCAAGTTAAGCTTCTCGCACCAATTCCCAGTCATGATTATCGTTGTCTGTTGGGTTCCGGCTGCCTCCCTCCACCATGGCTCTAATACCAATTAATGATGCAATCCACACTGCAACAAACAAAAAATGGGGGAAAATGGAGGTAACAGACAAACTCAACTGAATTTTGTTACTATGGATATTTTTCATACAACAATAATGCCATGTCCACCACCCTACTAAGAGTATTTATACGCTTTACTAATAAGGCTTAACTAAACAAAAGTAAAAAAAGTAATTAAAAGTAATAAACAACTATAATGTGGCAACAGAATAAGACCCTGTAGAAAATATGAATGTATAAGCTGAAACTAATAATGGGTATGTGCACTATGGTGCATCATGCTGCATTACAAAAACCAATTAAGAAATTGGTAATGGCACTTTGGAGTCATGATCGCTCTTCCATTGAGGTTGTAATTATGCTTTTAGAATGCAGGATTCTTTTGCATTGGTAATTTACGCAAATGCGCATGCTTCATAATTTTGTTGTAACAATAGCATAGGTTTTTTGCACAACTTTCTCTCAAAAGTAAATAAAATGATTTTTTTATTTGAGAAGTGTGAAAACCCAATGCTTGGTATGTAGGATAATTATAATTTGTTGTACTTGAAGTGTAGCAAGGTGGAGTAAGAGAGGATGATGCAAAGGAAGGCTCTAGGATAGCAACAAGAGTGTGCGAATGGGGAATATTGAAGAGGATGGATGAAGAAGTTGCAATGAAAGCTTGTGGGATAAGAGCTATATTGAGCAATTATTAAATAATTGGAGCCTATGAAATTTATTGTTCTTTGTGATGTGTTTCAAATGTTCACTATCCTCAAGATCTGAGGTTTATAATTACTTTGTAGTTTGTTCGTTATAGATGGCTGACAATGTTTGAACCATCAAACATGAGTATAGTATGTATGCAAGAATAAGTTAAAAGAAGAAGAAAGAAAAAAAATAAAAAATAAAATCTTTTATTTATGTTTATTGTGCTTCATATAGCAGGCACATATGGAACTTGATCATTGAATTTCTTTAGGTAATTTAGTGTCTTCTAGTAATTTAGTGGTATCAATTTCATGTTTTTACTTGAATACGCCCTCACTTTGTTTCCCAATATAATTTTGTCATCAGTTTCTAATAACTACATTTTCTCTTTCATATTAATGAACTTTATATTTGCTTTTAGAAGGTGTTTCTCTTTTTTAATTATCAATGTTGATAAATAAGGTGTCTCCATTATCAGGGTTAAAGATCTTATTGTTGTGTAAGACATTTTACACGGCACTTTAAGATTTAGCATATTACTTTGGATGACAAACTTTTGTTTCTTATTAATCCTTCATTTGTTTATATTTATGAAAATTTTATTAGTTGCAAATATTGATTCATGTGGCATGAAATGATGGAAAACTTCTAAACGGATCATTTTGTTGCAATCATCATGATCATCATATCATTAGCCTTATCCCATCTAAGTTGGGTTGTCTTAATGAGTCCTGGATCTTCATTCTTTGTTGTTGAGTGTTGCATGAAGTCTTCATTTAGTGCACCTTACATGTTTTTTTTGTTTTTATTATTTCTTTCACATTTATTTTGTTTTTATTATTTCTTTCACATTTTTTATGTTTATTTATTTTATTGGTTTATGTTTTAGTCTGTTATCCATGCCCCAACCATTATCTGTCTTTTATTTTAATATTTATCTTTAATTGGTACTACTTGCACTTCTTTTATATAGTGATTTCTATATTTAACCTTCTAGTTTTAGCATGCATCCATCTTTGAATTCTTATTTTTTTACTTAACTTGGCTTTTAGTGTCTTTTTTATCATCCAAATTGTAATTCTATAAAATTTCTTAAATTCTTCATCATTTGCACTTAATAATAGTCCTCCTATGGTAATATTTCATTTAATCACTGGTCTTTGACTTTACATGTTTTATTTTCACCTATATTCCCCAAAATGTTGAAACGTATCACCACTTTGTATCTCTTGATATATCAATAATATCAACCATTAATTAATTTGGGTTGCATGTTTGCTTTTTTATTTTTCTAATATTTTAGTTACATGTGGATTAAATTTTTTATCTTGAAATTTCATTAAATGATATATGAAATCAGTTTTACATTTAACAGTTTTTTTAAGTTAGATGAACAACCTGACGGTAACTAACATAAAATTCATTATTTTCCAAAACTTGTCATATTCAATTGACATGCAAGTTTTTTCTAATACTATTTGAATGATTGCTGCAACTTTTTCTCGCTAAAATGGATTATAATGAATTCTTGTTTTTATCCCTTTTTTTGTTTGTCAAATGAAGTTGCTTTGTAACTGTCTTAAGAATAAAACCCTAAACATATTCCTTGAATTAGTGATCTTCATGAAACTCTGTATTAGGGTTGAAGATCTTATAGCTGTGTAAAACTTTCTGTACACCAATAAAATGCATTATTTCTGATGAAGCCTAAAGATTTGGTAAATGCATTAGTATTTGAACCCGAGCCATGTATTTGATACAACCTTATCTGTTTGTCAAAAGATTTTGTCTAACAAATCCTTATATTTGGTTCAAAGACCTTATCTCTGTAGAGAACATGTTATATTTAAATTAGATGATATCAGGTATTTTATAAAACATTTAATCTCGATCAAAGAATTTTTGGGAGTTACTTGTAATGGCAAATGGTTTGGCTTCATTTTTAACCGTGAATTTATGGGGAGTGTATCATTACTCCTGGTTTAATTTAGAATTTTTGGGAGTTACTTGTTTGAGTAAGTTGGTAATTTAACTAGATTGCATTGTTATCTTCATCTAACCACCATTATGAAAAACTGAGTTTTATTGAATTATTGTTCATGAGGGATTTCATTTACTTCCCAAATCCATTCTTTGAAGAATTACCTATACATTACGCAGGAATGACGGATTTCAATTGGCATCTCAACTCTGGTAGCATGGATACAGTTTTTCAAATCTTGAATGTTCAAAAGTTCATCATCGATTATAAATTGTTTTATGGATGTTTTCAGTACTGTGTGATGCTTACTATATACCTTCTCTTTATATAAACTTGCAATCTTTGTATTGTATTTTTTTCTATTTATTCATTTCTTGTTCATGCAGGATTTTGCTGGCGAACCACTTGCTGTAGCATCAAAGGTTTCCAAGGCTTCATCCAACTCTCCTTCCATACATACTAAGGTATCTTCAATTATTGCCACCAATGAAAATGAGGGAGTTAGTGTTATCAGGTCTGATGAGGTTACTGGAAAATCTAGTACAGATGGAACAACTTCTTCAATTGCTGGCAAAAGTGGCAGCTTGTCTCGCGATGCTTTAGCAAAAGCTAAGAAAACTTTACAAATGCAGAAGGAATTGTCAGAAAAGCTAAAGAGGATACCTGCGGTAATTATGATTTGTAATATACTTTAATGATGAATTAATTTTTGTATGCCTAATTTTTTATGCTGTTTTTCTTTACAGCTAAATAAACAGTCAAGTGCAGGTTCCCTTAATAGTCTTCATGGAGAATCTTTGAAGCCTTCGGGTGCTGCAAATAGACAAGGTGCTTCTATTTCCTCGTCATCTTCCACTTCAATACCTGTTCAGATGATGCCATCCGCTCCAATGATATCTGTTGGGTCTATGCCGTCTGGGAATGCATCGGTTGCACTCAGCGAGGGTAGCGTTCCTGTCCTTGCAACTGCTGCTAGTTACGAGGCAGTGAAGCGTGCACAGGAGCTTGCGGCACGAATGGGATTTCGTCAGGATCCTGATTTTGCACCTCTCATAAATATGTTTCCTGGATCATCTGGGACTGATACTGGACTTCCGCCGAAGTCTACCAAAGTTCCAGTTCTGCGATTGGATTCACAGGGAAGAGAAATAGATGAGCATGGCAATGTTATTAATAAGCCCAAGGTGACAAATCTTAGTACATTAAAGGTACGTAGATATCAATTTCTTTCATTAGCAATTCACTGTCACGTTTTTTTTGGAAATAAGCTTGACATTTGTTTAGTTTTCCAGGTTAATATAAATAAGCAGAAGAAAGAGGCTTTTCAGATACTGAGACCAGAACTCGATACTGTTCCGGAGCTGAAAGCACATTTTGATACTGGTATCGGTGTCAATAAAGCAAAGCTGTTGAGGCCTAAAAGGTCATCATTTCAGTTCGTGGAAGAGGGAAAATGGTCAAAGCAGGCAGAGATTATGAAAATCAAGGTAACATCAGCATTTTGTCGCTGCTTTTGATTTACTTGGAAGCTTGTTTAAATAAACTTAAATCTCTCTTCCTGACAGAATCAATTTGGAGATGCCCAAGCAAAGGAATTGAAGGTGAAGCAGTCACAGCTTGCCAAGGCAAAGGCTGAACCTGATGATAACCCCAATTTGATTGCTGTAGGCGAGAGAACTTTCAAAGAGAAAAAGAAGGATGAAGTTCCTGAAATAGAGTGGTGGTAAGTTTACCAATACTTTATGTAGTGTTTTTTGTTTTCTTTTTTTCTTTTGAAATGGTGAGCGTCGCAATGTCTGTCTTGTATTCATCACCTTTGAAAAAAAGTCATCTCTTTTAAATAATGGAACATTGGTCTACTTTTACTGTTAAACAAAATCTTATTCGAAGTTGGTTACTTATGATCAGGGACAAATCATTCTTACCTTCTGGTACCTATCATGGTATTCCTGAAGAGAATTTGAACCTAGAAAAGATAACCATGTACGTTGAACACCCTCGTCCAATTGAACCACCAGCAGAGGCTGCTCCACCACCTCCTCAGCCTTTGAAGTTAACAAAGAAAGAGCAGAAAAAACTCAGGACACAAAGACGACTTGCTAAAGAAAGAGACAGGCAGGAGATGATACGGCAAGGTCTGATTGAACCCCCAAAACCCAAAATAAAGATGAGCAACCTAATGAAAGTCCTTTCCTCTGAGGCTACTCAGGATCCAACCAAATTGGAAAAGGAAGTTAGTGCTGCTGCACTTGAGCGTGAGCAAGCTCACATTGATAGAAATATCGCCCGCAAGCTGACTCCACAAGAGCGCCGTGAGAAGAAAGAAAGGAAACTCTTCGAGGAGCCCTCAATGCTCGAGACTCTTGTTTCCGTTTATAGAATTGATGAACTTTCTCACCCTCAAACACGCTTTAAGGTCGATGTGAATGCCCAGGAGAACCGCCTCTCCGGATGTTTGGTGATATCAGATGGTATAAGCGTCGTGGTCGTTGAAGGGGTCCGGAAATCCATTAAAAGGTATGGTAAGCTGATGCTTAAGCGAATCAACTGGGCAGCTGCTGTCCGAGACGATGAAAATGTAGATGAGGAGAAGGAGGCTCGTGTTAATAAGTGTGTTCTAGTATGGCAGGGCAGCGTCGCTAAGCCGAGCTTCAATAGATTTCTTGTGCACCAGTGCAGAAGTGATGCTGCAGCCAGGAAACTGTTTGCTGATGTGGGCGTTCCTCACTATTGGGATTTGGCTGTTAACTTTTCTGATGAGTTATCCTGAAACTTAAAATTGCAATCAATAATTCTAAATTAGCAAGTTTTGATAAGTGATTAAGGTTTAGATTATGGAGAAAGAACATGAATATGTAATCAGTTGTTTGAGATGAATTTCTGGTGTTTGATATCATTTAAGTTTAAAGAGTTGTACTTCTAGTGAGATGGTTCTTTCGACATTGGGATGGTATTGTAAACCACTGAAATTGGTTCTATTGTTATTCAGCAAACTTTAAATGCAGATGATATTGAGAGCTGCTGGATTAATTCTGCATTTAGATTCTGGAGACTGATTAATTGTGTAAATGCCGCTTTTATACTTATTCCGTTTTAATGATCTATTTGTGGCCTTGATTGGTTTTTATTTTTTATATTTTACTAGAAGAACGCATTAGTAGGCATTTGCCATGCATTCTTTTGTCATAAGTACCACTTTGTTAGACTTTTCAGGAATCGGTCAGTTTCCACTTGGTTCTGATCAACATTTTTAATTTAGGTCATCTATACGATACATCGATAACACATTAATTCTTATATATTTATAAGTATAATATTTATATAAATAATATTAAAATTTTTAATATTATATCAAATATATTTTCATCATTCACTTTTCAATCTTTTCTAGCAGTCTATGTTTAGTTTATCTATAACATTGGGTCCTAGATGCAAAAACTTAGTATGGGATATTAAAAAAAATTATCTTTCTAATTTCATTGCCCCACCAAGATCAATGTTTATCTTCTTTGATTGTTTATTTTGTGTAACAGTCACAGTTGAGAAGCAATTAACTTTTCTGATTCCATTTTTGCCTTGAATGTATAATATAGACGAAGCCATGATAACTTGTATGTCTAAGAATGTAAAATTATCTTTAATAATTCGCATTAATCTTATGCAAGGTCCTAGAAATAAGATTGAAAATTGAACGCCCTTGTATTATACTTTTTTGAATGCACTTAGACATAGAATTAAGATATAGTTAAGTTTCCACTAATCTACATATATGGTGTATAAAGAGAAAAATTAACCTCATTGATTCATAAGCTTGGAAATGAAGAGTCATCGCTTACATTTAAAGTTTATTATGCACTTAAAAGATCAATTTTAAATGCAACCATGTGACCATTTAATTTAGTCATTTTAACTAAATTAAAATCTTGGTTGATAACTACTTTCTCAAATTTCACCTTTTAAGTGTCAATCATTCTATGGTGGACCTATTTTTAGGTCACTGCTACAACCCATTCTAAATTCATATTTAAGCCTTGTACTATAAACTTAATTAAAGTAATATATATATATATATATATATATATATATATATATATATATATATATATATATATATATATATATATATATATATATATATATATTATGTTAACTATCACTATTAATTGTGTCTAATTTCTTTTATGATAAGGGTAATCTTTTCATAGTCAGGACAAGTTATTTGAATCAAATAATAAAAAAACTTAATTAAAATTATTGCATTTTCTTATAGATCATAACAAAGGAGTTAAAAATGTTACGTTTAAAAATGCAATTACAAAGATGAAGTTGACCTCACAAAAGATTCAAAAGAAACTATATTATAATGCTTCTACTAAGACATCGAAATATGTCATTACTGATATTTTTTATTCTTATTTTTTCATTGTTGTAGATGAAACTCCTGATGTTTTTACGGAGGAGTAGTTGGCTGTAGCAATTAGATGTGTTAACAAAAAAGAGAAAGATATTGAGACATTTATTAGTATTTAACATCTTTTCTCAACAAGTTTAGGTACATTCAAGATTGCTCTCCAAGCTATATTTGTTAAATATTCATTAAATATATATAAAATTCATAATCAAGGTTATGATGGGGATTTTAATATGCATAAAAAATTTCTTGGATTGAAAGCGCTCATTTTAAATGATAATTTATAGACATTTTATATTCATTAATTTTCTCATCAACTTTAATTATGTTAAATTATTATGACAAAATATCAAGTTATGTATCTTTTTGAAACTACATCAAGAATTATAAATAATGTAGAAGCATATTGTGAAAGAAGTGATGCTTTTAGAGCCCTCCAACATGATAAAATTCCCTTACATCTTAAAAGTGGAGAGTTAATTAGTTGTTGCGACTTGAATCAAGAAACTAATTTGCAATGACCTGGTGGCACTCATATGTTCTAATTTTATACTCTAATTAGTTTATGAAAATGTATACGTATATACTTGAAGTACTTGAGATTATTAAAGAGGATGTGATACACGATTAATAATCAGTTGAAGCTGACATATTGATTGATGTGGTGGAGTACTTTGACTTCATTTTTATAATGCATTTGATAATTAATAATTTAGAAATTACAAATAAATTATCATAATCTTTGCAAAAAAGGATCAAGATATTAAAAATGCAATAAGGTTGGTGTAGATATTAAAGCAATGATTACAGTTGATGATGAAGAATGATTAGATTTCTTTATTAGAAGAAGTATCATACTTTTATAGTGTATTTAAAATTAATGTGCTGGATATGAATTCAACTTTTAGGGCTCATTGGCGATCAACAAGAAGAGCCGAAGAAATAACAAATTTGTATAATTATCGTATCGAATAATTTTACACTATCATTGATATGCAACTTTAAGAACTGAATAATCACTTTTTTTAAAACTATTATTGAATTACTTCTTTGTGTGATATGTCTGAATCCAAATAATTTATTTTTATCTTTTGAGAAAGAAAAATTAATGTCTTTCAGAATCATATCAAAATGACTATTCAATGATGAAGCTTGTGGCTCTTCAACATCAGTTATTAACCTATATTATTAATATGTGCACAAGTGAAGAGTTCTCTTCTTTTAGTAGAATTGCTAACCTTGCAAAGATAAGACAAAAAAGCATAATGTATATCCCCTAGTTTATTGGCTTACTATATTGATATTACTTTATAAGTTGCTACTGTTACTGTAGAAAGAGCATTTTATATGATTAAAATTATGAAGAATCGATTGTGTAGCAGAATAAGTGATGATGGACTTAAATATTATTTAGTATCTTATATTGAAAAGATGTGTTTGACATGATTCCTAATTATGTTGTAATGATATGTCATAAAAAATGTAAAATAGAATGCAAAGTTTGTAATAATTATCATTCGTTAAACTTATAGAATCAAACATAATGAAATACATTATTTTTTTTCTGAATTATATGCACATTAAAATTTGACTATTCTTAATTTTGAAGTTAGTTCCGCCCAAGAATAAACTCCAGCTTGAGGACAATTTTATTCGTTCGATTTTTAGGTGATATGCCAATTTTAAATTTGGTAAAATGTGCTACTTGATGCTTTTGATTTCCAGTAAATTATCGATGAAATGCCTTAACGCTTCATCAAAGCTTAATTCTATTGGTCGCCCTCACTTAAAACTGTTGAATAATAGAATTAATGATCGTTTTGATCTGCTACCTCATCGGTTCACATTAACGAGAAAATATTACGTCCGAAGTCCGCACGCAGCTTTACGTGCGGACTCCAATCCTGGCTCCACACGTGTCCAATAGTTTTTTTTCCGGCTTAACGATCGAATGCTGGATTCGATGACGCCGTTTATCCGCCCCAGCCCGACCACTTGTTCAAATCAAATAGCGGGAGAAGAACCGTCGTTGGAATGCGTGGGAGGAATTTAAAAGAAATATATATATAAATTTAGGATTTAGGGGTGTATTTTTTTCTTGCAAACCGAGCTCAGAGAGAGAAAGAGAAAATCTCATTTCTTTTTTACGAAAGAATCATGAAGATGAAGAACGAATTTAGAAGTTACTGAGGAATAAATGACATGTATTAAATAAAAATTCATCGGTAATTTTTCTCAATCACATAATTTTTTTTATGATTTGTTAGTGTTATTCCTTAAAATTCTTTTATTTAGTGTATATTTCCTACCTGTTTGGAGTTCTTGCAAGAGGACCTTGCTTTAGAGATTTTACATCTCAGATTTCTTCAGTCATATTGGGACATAGAGAAGTATACTTTTTTTCTGGGTGGGCAGTGCATTCCTTTCACCCTCGATGAAATTGCAGTGATAATAAGGATGTCAAATACAGGGGAGAAGGTCTTATGGCATAGAGGGAATGTGCTATATGTGAGGTCAATATTTCCAATGAGAAATCCCTTAAAGAGCATCTTGAAAGTAAAAAACACAAAGCAAAAGAATCCTTATAGAAAGCAAAAGAAGCCTTAAAGAGCATCACCCCCGATGAAGTTGTAGTGATAATATGGATGCCAAACAGAGGGGAGGTCTTGATATGAGGAATGTGCTATTCATGAGGTCAAGACTTCCTGAGGAAGCCCTTAAAAGCATCTTGAAGGTAAAACACAAAGTAAAAGAAGCCTTAGAAAGAAGACCGTCTCTCGTACTCTCCTCATCTCTCTGTTCTCTATCAGTCTCATACTCATTCTGCACTCTCTGACTCTCAACTCATGGGTAACTTGATGTAATAATGTTTATATTTCTATGATGATTTCTTTACTTGTTTGGAGAAAATATGCTTAGTTTTGATATTTAAATTATATCATATTTTAAATTCAGATCAATTGAAAAAAGTGAAGTTAAAATTTACATTATCTAAAATTTATTAATTATAGTAATTTGTATTATGAAATATCTAATAATTACGATTGAATGATACTTGGTATGCCAAATCGGACGCTAGTAATAAACCATTATACTGAAGCACATTTATAATGCCATAATATGAAAGTATCATCTGAAATAAATTAATATTATTGATAAATTTATAAGTAATTACTAAACTAATATCATCAATACTAATATAATCTTCATTACAAATTTTTTTTTTCTTTGACTTCTATTAATCTTGTTGATAGGAACATTACGGGCTTATCAAATTTTGTAATGCATGCAATAAAAAGCATTTCATAAAATGTAGGGTACTTTATAGAGTATATATCAAACTATATAATGCCTGCAATGAAAATTAACTCATCTTCGTAAGCTAGGTAGAGCCATCAATCAGATGTGCTTACCCTGACCCGACCCGACCCGTCTCGTTCAAACAACGGGAGAAGAAGCGTCATTGGAATGCGCAGGAGGAATTTAGAAGAAATATATATCTATATTTAGGGTTTAGGGTGTATTTTTTTCTGGCAAACTGAGCGCAGAGAGAGAAATAGAAAATCTTATTTTCTTTTTGCGAAAGAATCATGAAGATGAAGAACAAATTTGGAAGTTATGGTCTTGAGGAAATAAATGAGGATGTATTAAATAAAAATTCATCGGTAATTTTTCTCAACCGTTGTATATGTACAATTTTTTTACAGTTTGTTAGTGTTACTTCTTGAAATTTTTTTTATTTAGTGTATATTTTCTACACTGTTTGGAGTTCTTTGCAAGATGACTTTGCTTGTTTTAAGGATATGCTTTGTATGGGTATACTCTCTATAATCTCATGAGACTACTGACCAATTTCTTATTATTTTTCATGAGTTCTTGGCCTGTTTGGAGAGAATATATTCATCACATTCCATTAACTGGATGTTTAGGAGTTAGTTTTAGGAGAGTTTTGCATGTGTACTCTCTGTACTCTCACGAGAGTATAGTACAAAGTATTTTGGGCATTTTTTTAGTTTCTTTGAGAAAGTTTAGAGGAAATATTTCATTACAAATCCATTAGGAACAATTTGGAGGTTGTTTGGTTGTTTCTTTAGTGTTATTTTGCATATGTACTCTCTGTACTCTTTGTACTCTCTATACTCTCTATACTCTTTGTATTCTCAGACTCCTCATGAAGCATTTGTTATTTTTTTCTGCTTTTGGAGAGGAAATATATTTATTACAATCCATCAAGAATAATTTGGATGTTTGTTGTTTTTTAGTATTATTTTTACTCTCTCAGATCTCTCGAGAGTGATGATTTTACTAATATTTTTTTTCCAGTTTTTTTGGCCTGGTTGTTGCGATTATGTTCATTACATTCTAGTGAAAGCAATTTGGTGGCTATTTCAATAGTTTCTGGGGAATTTTTGTATTTGTACTCTCTGTACTCTCATGAGAGTACAAAGCATTTTGGTCATTATTTTCCAGTTTCTTTGGCCTGTTCGGAGGAAATATGTTCACTACAATCCATTAGGAATAATTTGGAGGCTGTTTGGTTGGTGTTTTAGTGTTATTTTGCATTGATACTCTCTGTACTCTCTTGAGAGTACAGATGATTTTGGCCTTTTTTTTCAATTTCTTTGGCTTTTTTGAGAAAATATGTTCATTACATTCCATTGGAAGTAATTTGGAGGGATGTTTGGATGGTTTCTAGGAGATTTCTACATATGTACTCTCTATACTCTCATGAGAGTACATAGCATTTTGGTCATTTTTTCTTATTTCTTTGGCCTGTTTGGAGGAAATATGTTCATTACAATCCATGAGAAATAATTTGGAGACTATTTAGTTGATTTTTTTAGTGTTATTTTGCAGCATCTCTATTCTCTTGAGATGCCATTTAGTTTCGCTTTGTGCTTTGGGAAATATATATTATATTGAAAGCAATTTATAGGGATGTTCGTATGATTTGAGAGATTTAAGATAGATTCTCTCATTCTCATGAGAGCATATATATTTTCATTTTTCATTTCATTATAAATTAGGAATATTAGAATATTTTTTAGTTATTTTGTATCTGTACTCTCTGTACTCACTTGAGAGTACATATGTTCTTGAGAGTGCAGATGCAAAATAACACTAAAAAATTAACCAAACAGTCTCCAAATGATTCATAATGGATTGTAATGAACATATTTCCTCTGAACATGCCAAATAAACTGGAAAAAAGACCAAAATACTTTGTACTCTTACAGAGAGTACAGATACAAAAATCTCCCAGAAATCATCCATACATCCCTATAAATTGCTTCCAATGAAATGTAATGAACATAATCTTAGCAACTAGACCAAAGAAACTGGAAAAAATAGCCACAAAACTGCTTCTAATGGAATGTAATGACTATATTCTCTCCTTCAAGGCAAAATAAACTATAAAAATATTGAGAAAATTATATGTACTCTCATGAGAGTATAAAGAGTACAGATGAAAAAATTCCCCAGAAACCATCCAAACAGCCACCAAATTGCTTCCACTAGAATATAATGAACATAATCTGAACAACCAAACCAAAGAAATTGGAAAAAATTGATCAAAATTGTTTGTACTCTCAAGAGAGTACAAATACAAAATAACACTAAAAATCAACCAATCAGCTTCCAAATTGTTCCTAATGGTTTGTAATGAACATATTTCCTCCAAACATGCTAAAGAAATTGGAAAAAATGACCAAAATGCTATGTACTCTCATGAGAGTACATAGAGTACAGATGTAAAAAACTTCTAAAAATCAAACAATGAGCCTTCAATTCGCTTCATAAGCCATGTACTAAGCATTTTGTATCCAAACATGGACATAAGTATTAAAAAAAAGTCAAAATAGGATGTACTCTTCTAAGAGTACAAAGAGTACACATGTAAAATTGAAGCAAACAATCAAAAATCAACATACAAAGAAATTTTAATGTCATCGACTGAACATACTATAATCCTTATTCAGGCCACATAATTTATTTTAAAACATGACCAAACATCCTATTATGTAATATACTAACATTTCACAAGGCTAATTAGCTCAAAAATTTGAAAATAATGGTGTGTACCATCTTGACAGTACATAGAGTACACATGTAAAATATCTCCAAAAACTACTAAAATACATCCCACTCATTTAAAGAACTCAAATGTTCTAAAATGTTCACATACTAGACGATGAGAAGAATAGAAAAAACTCTAAATTTATTAAAGTTTGGGAACATAGGTGTAAATACCTCATATAGTCACCTACAATATCTCAATGGAAGTTATTCGCAAGATTTGCTAAATCACTTAGCGACGGCTGGATGTTCGTCGATCGAGAGCAGGAGCTGAGCTAGCAGAGAAAGCCCTAAACTATCATGCGCGGGAGGAATGTTGAACGACGCCCGTCTCGTTTTTCTTCTTCCGCTGTTTGAATGAGGTGGGTCGGGCCAGGATTGGAGTCCGCACGTAAAGCTACGTGCAAACTCTGTACGTAATATTTTCTCCACATTAACTCCCTAGAAGTAATGAAAATAATTGCTCTTACTGGTTCAACTAAGATTTCGTAGGAAGATTTACTTATCACATAATTTTTACATATTCATATATGCAGAATCTCAAGCTCCTTAGCTTAAAATCAAATGAATTGAATAAGATGATGTAGAAAGCTAGAAATTTATTGATTCTCTGACCAACTGCACTGACTTACAACTCCTCGCTCTTGAAAGGAATAAACTTGGGGGTGTTTTGCCAAAATCTATTGCCAACCTTTCGATCCAGCTCCAATTCCTCTTAATTGGTGGCAACCATATCTCAGGAAGCATCCCATCCAAAATTGAGAAACTCGTCAACTTGAATTTGTTGGGAATGGAGTTGAACAATCTCACGGGAGACATACCACACAACATTGGGAAACTTAAGTTGTTGCAGAAGCTCTCTTTTGGCACCAATGGACTTACGGGAGCCATCCCTTGCTCCATGGTGAACCTCATCGGCCTCAGCGAATTGGATTTTTGTGATAATCAATTAACAGGAGCCATTCCTTCAAATATTGGAAATCTAATGGCCTAAACTCTTAATTCTTGAAGATAACAACCTTGTAGGTACTATTCCCAAAGAACTTTTAGGCATTTCTGCACTATCGTGCTATCTGTGCTTGGTTAGCAACCATTTTGATGGGGTGATTCCCCTAAAAGTTGGCAAGCTTGTGAGTCTCAATATGCTAGATCTTTATCACAATAAATTCAAAGGCATGATACCACACACACTCGAAAGCTGTCAAATGCTAACTGAACTCTACTTGGACAATAACTTGTTTTATGTCCCTATTCCTACTGCTATAAGAAAACTATGGAGCTTAGAAATATTAGACCTCTCTCAAAATAACTTGTTAGGGACCATTCCAGATTCTCTCTAAAATTTCAACTTGCTCTACCTATTGAATCTATCATATAACAATTTTGAAGGTAAAGTGCCAAATGTTGTTGTTTTTAAAAATTCAAAATTCAATGGCGATTGATCTCGATGGAAACACTGAGCTATGTGGAGGGATTCACGAACTTCACCTTCCTACATGGTTGAGGATTTTGAAAACAACAATAAAATGAAGAGAAGGCTTCATCGTGTTCTCAAGATTTTGTTCCTAATCCTTGGTGAACTCAAGACCAAACAATAGCAGCCATCAAAGTGTTCGATCTTGACATACGAGGAGGCTTCAGAAGTTTCACGACTGAATGTGATGCTTTAAGAAACATTCAACACCGTAATCTTGTGAGAGTCTTGACATCTTGATTGACCATTGATTTCAATGGCAAAGATTTCAAAGCTCTCGTATTTGAATTCATGCCAAAGGGAAACTTAGACGCATGGCTGCATCGAGGAGATTCGATTGATGGAGGAGTTTTTCTTAAACTAGAACAGTGGTTGAACATTGCCATTAATGTCACTGAGGCTTTGAAATATCTTCACCATAGTTGTAAGCCACCTATTATTCACTATGATATGAAGCCAAGCAACATCCTACTTGATGAAGACATGATAGCTCATGTAGGAGATTTTGGGCTAACAAGAATTCTTTCTCAATCTATAAGCATACCTCTTCAAAATTCAAATAGTGAGAGTTGGATTAAAAGAACTATTGGTTATGTTGCCCCAGGTGAGTACTTTCCTAAGCATTATGATATACTTAAACTGAATTCTTCAACTTCCCTTAAATTATTAGGAATAGAAAACCAAAAAAAGACATATAAGGATCAAAACTATGCAAACAAATAAAGTTCAAAACATACAATTACTGAAAGTTCTCCATCTTATTTGCAGAATATGGAAGAGGATACTATCCATCTTGCTCAGGTGATGTCTATAGCTTTGGAATCATACTATTAGAAATGCTCACCAGAAGGAGGCCTATTGATAATATTTTCAAGGATGACTTAAACCTTCATAATCTTGTCGCAACGGCTTACCCCCAACGGTTAACTTATATCATTGATCCTAAAATATTAATTGAAGAACAACAAGATGCAGACATGAGCAGCGTGGAAGAAGTAAGAACAAACTCTAATAAAAGCATCATAGAGTGCTTGCATTCTATAGCAGAGGTTGGCCTTTCATGCTCAGCTACTTCACATGAGCATAGGCTATGCATGAGAGATGCTATGACAAAATTGCATGCAATAAGAATTGCCTATTTTTAATCCAAAGAAGGTTTTCAATACAATAATGGTAAGGAAAGAGGCCTTTGAGGAGATAAATAAGCTGCAATATTGTCTTATAGTTAAGGAATATTTTAGTCCACTTGGTTATATGTAATATAATTTTGTTGTATTATCATCTAAGTAGTATACACCACAACATTATAATATCAAATGATGCCAAAGTTACTAGTTTGTCATGAAACTATACTTAATTTTTAAAGCATATTTTATAAAATAATAAATTTGATAAAAATAAATCTAAGGTTGGTAAGCTCTACCCCGTGGCCAGTAGACTATCCCTTTGAATTTGTAAATTTAAGATAGGAACTAGGCTGGTATTAGCCCCTTCTTAGTGGATCCATCATACACCAATATGGTTCATTGTTAAATTAAAATTAATTTAATTCTGACTATCTTTGAGTTGATATGAGTTCACAGCGGCATTCACTCAATAATCGCCCTAGGTTGGGTTTAATTTGTTGTGCTATCAACCGATCACCCTAGTGGTTCCTTGTTTAAGAGGATATAAGTCTACAAGCTTTCTTCATGACTAAACCATTGAACACCAAAAGGCAACCCTTAAGTTTGTTAGTGCTACCTCATGGCTAGTAGACTTTCCCTTGGATTTGTAAATTGAGTGACAAGGCGATAACCCCTTCTTAGTGGATCCATCGCACACTGACATGGTCCATTTTAATCAAATCCACCATCCTTCCCTAGTGGAATCTAAATTAAATCCATCCACTCTTATCCCTAGTGGATGCTAAACCAAAGAAAAACCATAAATCAAATCCACTATCCTCTCCCCAGTGGAGCCTAAAAACATAAACAAATCAAATCAAATTCTCATCGCCAATGGGTGCCCACCAATACGATCAAATCAAATTTCTCCTCAATGAGGCACAAACTGATTTAGTCTCTTTGTGGAGCCTAAATCCAAACCTAAATTTAGCAAACCTGACCAAATCTTATCCTCAGTGGATACATTTAGCAAATCAAACTCATATAACCTGAACCTGCTTCCCTAGTGGAAGGTTCACATGCTTGATCCCTCAGTGGATCCTTTCTTCCTCTCTTATGCCCTTGACATAAGTTGAGTTGCATTGCACTAAGATCTTGATTCCTTCTACATCTTGGGTTTAGGGGTAGATCATTTCTTTTAGTACTTGTGATCCTTCAAACGTTGTTGATCGTCTCAGACAATGCCAATATGTGCAGTGTGCCTTGTCAGTTACACCACTCATATTGGGGGTATTTTTATTGACCTCACTTTTAGAGTGAGTTCTCAACTTACTCATCATAGGTCTAGGACTCTTATAAACACTAAGAGTTGATTAGTCTTAAGATACTTCTAATGATTAGGTGAACACATAACCTAAGCCTAGAGACTTAGAAGGGTTAGCTATAAGAATAGGTTATGCCTAAGAGACTTAGGAAGACTTGCCTACCTTATAGCCTAAACCCAATCCATGCTTTCCTTCTTAAACCAAACCTTAAATTCATAGCAAACCCAAACCAAATTTTCAAAACTCATAATCAATCTCATGATCAAATTCAAACTCAAGATTTCTCCATGAAACCTAGTGATTGAATCTAAAACCCTTTCTAAGCCCTTTAATTTCATCTTTTGGACTTAGCCTTAGACAAATTCAAATCAATCCAAATTCAATTGATTTTCTCAAAGATTAATTTAATCACACAAATCAAATCAAATCCAAATCCAAACTCAATTTCAAATAATTGAAACCCAAATCAATTCCAAGTCTAAATTTCCCCCCTTAAGTCTCATGGACCTAACCTACCTCCATATGCTTAATCAAATCTTAACCCAAATTATCCCAAATCAATTGGCTTCTTTATAAACAATTATTTATTCATTTATATTTACATATATAAATGAAACCCACCATCAAATGACCAAAAATAAATCAAACTAAATTGATTTCCTCCTTAGCCCTTTTGACTTACCTCCATGATTTTTGTCAAATTTGCTTTGATATCACTCCAAACTCAAGTGATTTTCTCATGAATCATTTATATCTTCATTTATATTCCCAAATATAAATGAAATATAAATTCAAATAGCCAAAACCAAATCCAAAATTAAACCAAAACTCAATTCAAGACTTTTTAGCCAATTCCTTGGACTTGGCTAAATCCTATCTAAATCAAGCCAAAACCAATGAATTTTCTCTTGAATCAATCATTCCTTCAATCACTTATCCAAATATAAACATAAACTATGATTACCAAACCAAACTCAAGTTAAGCCCAAGTTAGCTTTTTGGACTTGAAAACTTCAAATGATCTAAAATTCATTAGACCCCAAATTGATTGCAGTTTGATTTATATTTCAAACCTAGGCTCATATATGAGTTCAACTAAACTTGAATCAAGTCAAAACCTAACTAATTGACCCATTTAGGTCCACTTAACTCAAAGTGACCTAAAGAACCCTTTTGAACTAAGTTCTATTTCAACCCAAATTGAATTGAACCAAGCCCATCCAAATCTCATATCATGATTAACAATCACCCTTGGATGATCAATCACCTTAAATGGGTTAAACCAAGTCAACCTTTAGTCAAATGAAACTTAAACAAGCCAAATCCAACATACACCAAATTGATTGAAACCATTTATTTAAACTAACTCATGATCAATGTTTAAACATGATCAAACCCTCAATTGAGCTAAACCAAACCTAATTGGCCATTTGACCCAAGTTAACCCAAATTGGCCTAAAAGGCCAAAATGGGTCAAATCATAATTTAACCAAAATTGATTATAACTAATGGCTCAAGTTTATTCCAAATCATTTATTGAACTTGACCAAAGCCATAATTGAGCCCAATTTGACCAATTGGTCAACTTGACCTACAAATTGACCTAAAAGGTCAAATTGGCCAAAATCCAAATTAAACCCAAATTGATCCAAACCAAAACCTACAATCATTTTCAATTAACCAATTGATTATGAGCCAACACATAAACCAACTCAATTGGGTCAAATTGGTCAAATTGGTCAACATAGCCCATTTGACCTATATGAATCCAAGTGAGCCAAAATTAAACTTAAGCCAAATTGATTAAAACCATTTGAACTAAAACTCTTCAAACCATCATTTGAACCTAACCCAAGTATTGGTTTGATCCAATTTGACCAATTGTTAAACCCAACCCAACATGATCCCATATGAACCCATTTGACCAAATGAAGCCAAAACCCATAAAACCAACCCATGGGACCTTGGTGGTTGACCAAACCAGATGTAAATTGACCTTAAGTTAGCCCAAAGTCTGCCCAAAAGAAAAGTGGACCCCACCCAAGGGGATTAGCCATTGGACAAACCTCTTCACATTAGATTCTACCTATAAATGGCCAATTCCACTCTCCCATCACTTTAGTAGCCCTCACTCACCCAAATGAGAGTTCACCTGACCCACTAGGCCACCTAACTTAAGCTAGGTTGACCATGGACCAATGGGAGGTGAGTTGACTCACCTCCCATACAAATTGAGCATCCTATGGATAATGGAAAGGAAATCCCCCACTATCAGACCTTGAGCCACCCCCCAAGCCTTCCCCCACTCTTGGCGATCCACGTGGATCAGATGGAAATAAGTATGACAATCTAACGGCGGTTGGCTGGTCAGAAAATGGGATTAAATCCTATCCTTCCACCTCAGCAATTGAGGGGGTATACCCCCTCAATTCTAACGAGAATTGCATCATTCACCTTTGTTTGAGCCAGAGAGAGTGAAGGAGAGTCTCCCACAACCATTCCCTAAGCTCCTAAGCTCCCTCATTTTTCCCTCTCTCAATTTTACATCAAACTAAAATAGGAGAGATCAATTCCAAATCCCATTTGCTTAATCCTCCACCAAACTTCAATCAACTTTGCACATACCTTCCTTGGACCTAGACGAGTGAGAAAGAATCATTTCCAAAGCTCCATAGCCACTAGAAGCTTGAGTTTGATCAAAACTAAAGCTCCCAAGTGCGTGGGTTGGTCATTTGAGAGATCTACCCCAAATCAAGGCCCAAGCTTCTCAATAAGGCTTCACCTCAACTAGGTCAAGCTACCTCCATCAATCCCACCACCAGTTTTGAGCTCTGGAGAGATAATTCCTTAAAGCCATAGCCTAGGTGAAATTTGATTGGTCCTTTTCAAAGAAAATTCTCATTGCATGCGATCTTAGTCCTTGGATGTGTTCCTCTCCTTCCCTTGATGGTGTGAGATCATTTTGGAATCAATCCAAGCTCTGGTAAGCTCGGATCAAAATGAGAAAGATGGATGACATCCGTCTTTCGCCACTCACGAAGGAGAAAGATCACGGGCCATCCATTTTGTGTGATCAGAATGGTTGACCATGATTAAACCATGTTAGATCCCCTAATTATTCCTTCTTAACCTCAGATTAATTGTGGCCATCTAATTTTACGATGATAGAGCACGCTACGGCCAAATGACCGCGATGTGACAACTTAAATAACCAATCCCTTCATGCCACATGGAAAGCCCACTGCATCAGCACACCACGTGGCACCGATGAGATTAGAGTTTTAATTAGAGTTAATTAACCCATTTTTAATGCTGAAACTTTCAAAATTCATAACTAATTGTAGAAAAATAAAAAAAACATAAACAATGGCTCATTTTAATGGTATTTCAGAGAAGAATTTAATAAAAATATTTCCAATAGATTTTAAATAAGTTAAATTAAGGTTTAATTAAAAACTTAATTAGCTTAATTACTCTATAATCTCTCAAGTGTTTGACTCCAAAATTTTTGAGAATGTTTGAGAGGATGACTTCTGTCTTTAATTTTTGGGGGATTTATTATTTGTTAAATTAGGAGGATTGATTGATTAATCCATCATTACCCCCTTAACATCATTAAGGGGTGATTAAGCATATGAATAATGATTAATTAATTATTAGAATCACTAACCACTATTGGATAGTAAGGAAACTTATGGAAGTGGATTGGAGCCTCTCTTCTAATCCCTTATCTGATCTTCCCTCTCTTTTCAACTAAAGTCCTAATTATTAATTAATTAACTAATTGATGAATTAATTAGCTAAACTAAGATCCAAAACACATCAAAGCATGCTTAAGTTCAGCAGGTGGCTTATGGAATTAGATTGGGACCTCCTTCCTAACCTTTTCCCTTGAGCCCATCTCATTTCAAAAGATAATTATTAACTTTGGAAATTAATTAAAAGAGAGATGAATTAATGGTTTAATTAATGAAACTCAAACCTATATAAATTTAATTTTCTTGCCTTAATCTTGGGTAGAGCTTTAGGTGTTCAGGAACCTAAAATAACTTAATGAAATTATGATTAGCTCACATGTGTGAGAAAATTATGAAAGTAATTAAAATGGTTCCTTAAGTTTAATTATTAAATGATCATGAGCTAATTACATTAGGCCCCTTTCATTACATTTTGCCACTTACTTTTCAATGTATTTGCATATTATATTAGCTCATGATTATTTAATCAATTATCATAAGCTAGGCAAGGATTAATTACTTGACTTAATCCTTTAACTTAGATTTGTTGGGCGTGCCGGTGAAGGTAGAAGAAGTGGTAGGAAGCTCGGAAAACTCAAGAATCTATTTGTGCTGTTTGCATAAATGACTAAAATGTCCTTATGGCTATATGAGCTGAATAATTTTAAATAGAATAAATAAAATTAAATAGAAAAATATAGGATAATTGATACTCATATATATCAAATACAATAAAAGATTATACATTACTTAATAAGTAACACTAATATTAAAAATAAAAGTACAACAACAAGTGTGATCAGAATATTAAGCCTATTATTATGTTGATCAAATCTCTTCAAAAAAAATTTTCTCCAGTGCTACCCTTCAAGTATGATCACTGTTTGAAGTGTCACCCTCATATTCATCAACCCATTTGAAATAATTGCAATCATCTCCTGTTCTATTTCTTGGACACTTGAAAAATCTTCTACCATAATTTCCTTATTTACTTGAAGTGAATGTATAACATTGCAAACCACAGTTGTAATACACAACTCTGGAATCAGTAGAGATCCTCGAACTCATATTTTCTAAAATAAATTTGTATTAGTAATAAAAATATTAATATGAGAGTTGTGACATTCTAATATAACTTGGCAAAGATAATTAAATAGATATTTAAAAAATATGAAATAAATAGTACAATGACTAACTACTTGTTCCAGTAGGTTTGTAGATGTGAACATATAATGTTTAAACTACCATTTGAAATAAGGGTTACATAAGATCTACTCAATATCTAAGGCATTTGTAATTTGCTTCCATAACTCTTTCATCTCCTCAGCCTCTTCTCCATCTTATGTCTCAAATTCTATTGTTTGTTGAGTAGTTTCTACCATTGAGTGGTTCAATCGATATTCAAATGCTTCAGGTGGAACAAATGATTGGTCATTATCTACAATGTTGAACTCAATGTCATGGTGTGATAGATGATGATGTATATAATTATGTAAAGCCATTGTGGATACAACTATTTTAATATGCTTCTTAAAGGAGTATGCTAGCATATCACATAGAATAACCCATTTCTTCTTCCATACTCCAAATTCTCTCTCAATCACACCACACAATGATGAGTGTCATATATTAAATAATTTTTTCCTTCCCCCGATGACTTGGCTACTCCTTTCAAAATCAGGATTGTGATAATTTATTTCAAGAAAAAATTTCAAGAACCCTCATTGCATTGGATAACCAGCATCAATTAGGTAATATTTTCCTATTTAAATTTGTAATTAGAATCTGTAATGATCATTACTTTCAAATAAATAAATGATTCCATATAGTAATACCAGGAGGAGGCAATGGAAAGTTATTTTCTCTATGCTGTACATCATTATAAAATATGCGACTATCATGTCCACTTCTTTCCTATCTAGCCATGAGAAAAGTGAAGCATATATTGAAATCACATACTTCCATTACATTTTACATAGGTAAGCCACATCGATCAGTATAAGCCACTTTTTCACCTAAAGGTACACGAGCATTTTCATGTGTCCCATCAATTGCACCTATGCAATCCGACAATAGAATTTAGTTCAAACTTAGGTGATAATCATAAATGACTATTTCAAAATAAAATTAGAAATGAAGTATACCTTGAAATATGGTATGTATCGGCAATCATACAGAATCTCAATTGATATATTTTGAAAAGTTGGATCTATTGGCTATATAATTTTTGTTGATAAACTTACCAATGTATCGAGGCCAATAGAGAAGTATCTGCTTATGATTTTAGAGGAGTGCTAAAATTGCTCGCTAGTCGGCCTGATAGATTCATTATGTGATAATATATATATAGTGTTAGCACCAAGACTTCTCTAGTTATAGTTCTAGAGGATCCACGAAGCCCATGAATGTTTTTTAACTCCAGCAATAGATCAGTGAAAATCATCTGTGACCTACAAAACATGTTATAAAATCTTTCAGGGTGACCTGTTATTAACACATGATCCATTTTTCATCAACAAATTCAGAAGTCATACATGGAGTCTTTTAAACATAAGACTCGTAGTACTCATTTATTAAGCATACTGCAGCAGCAATAGTAGTCATAGGTTGGTCGTCATCATCACTTTCTATAACTGCAACCAATGACAAAAATACATACTTCACTATATTAGCCATTACAAATTAAACTACTAAACAAAATTTGCATACCATAAGCAAATAGATCAAGTACGCAAACCAGCTAGTTCCATATATCAAAATCAACCAAGGTACATATTACCATATAATGTCTAAAGAAGTTTAGCATATAACAGAAATAAATACAGAAAGTCCAAAGACCAAACCAGCTACTACCAGATCACTAAGCAAAAAAAAGTGTAAGGCATGATAGGTTCTAAAAATATCATTGACCAAAGACAACTTAGCTAAACATCACGTGTTTCAAAATAATAGCATAGATAATGAACTCTTTGTTCAGGTGCCATAGCCATGAAGATCTCTCACTTGTTTGCATCCTCAAGCAACCTCATTGAATGTAGATAAAGTGGAATATATTCAAAAACTTCAGTAATTTTATCTAAAATAGTGATTACCTCAGATAGTAATGGCAGTGTATTTTTATTATTCGCACTAGAAGTGCATGTAGTTACTGGCTATGATATTTGATCTCGGAGGAATTCATCCCATCCTTTTTTTTGACCTCTAGGAGCTAGAGTTGGTAAACTTCTTGCATGACTAGATTCAGTGTGAGAATTTATGACATACAATAATTCATTATTTGAATCATTTTCAGAGTAATTTTATTCTTGCACAATGCCATCACCTTCTTGATTCGGTGTCCAGGAATGGGCTCCTATGGAAACCACACCACTGAACATGAAGTCTAATTTATCTTCAATTTTATGGTCTATATCTCAATATCTAAATTTCTTTGCATTTAGTAATATCTGTAATAAAAAATTATGGTCAGATGTTATGATCTTCTGAACTCTTTGTGTAATAATTAGAATGAACAAGTATGTATAAGAAATTTACCTGTATCTTTGCTCGCCACCAATCGTCAGATGCATCTATTATCTTCTTTATAGGATCCCATCCCAAACCAGTTGTTCTTTGCTTCAACTCTTTCCATAATTTCCAATCCTTCTTCAACTGGTCCCATTTATTTTTAAGTTGTGTTCTGTTGTACTCCCTTTCAGTTCTCTCCTTAAATTTTTTTGTTAAATTCTCTCAACCCTCTTTGTTAAAATATGTTGTCGGTCTATTTCCCAAGTCTATCTCCTTGAGATAGAGATCACAAAATATTATTTTCATATCTCTCTCCCAAGTAGCACCTGCTCCATCTTCCCTTAGGTTTTCCATTTTAAGCTCCTATTATTATCACTGAAACGATGAAAATTATCTGAATCAAACAACAGAGGTTTGCAATTTTTAATTTGGTAAGGCGAAGCTAAGCATATAACATAAGAAATAGAGAAACAAGCTTGAGATCTCTTGCACTTTCCTAAACAAAATATGATCTTCACACAAGAAAGAAGAAGAATGAATTGAATTTAACTATTGAAGCATGAACAAACAACCAAATTAAGCATAAAAATATACCGAAGTAAATGGAAAAAATAATAAGAGCTAAAAAAGGCTTCGACTCAATCAAAGAAAACCTTTCACAAGGGGCAACTACATAAGTGAGCATCCAAACTTCCAAAGAAGGGTTACAATCACCTATGAAGCTACCAGCTAAGAAAAAGTAAGGGGGAACATCCCAACCATCACAACCCATTTACCAATTTTATAGCCCTTAGTCATTGCACAATCCAACTCATTATCAGCACTAAAACTAACATTTATCATCACAGATAAGGCTAATTCCCATAACAAACATCAATGTTGATAATCATCATATCAATGAGACTCATGCCTACCATTAAAATTAATATTGTCACCCATTGTATACATTAAAGCTAATGTTCATCATCGCCATCAAGGTTAGTACCTTTTGTTGCCACTTATCACTAATAATAATCATGTCTCATATATGCATCAATATTTATTTCTCATATATGCACGTCACCACCAATTATATTGTTGTTTATCATGAAAAAAAATCCACATCTATAAATAGCAGCAAATTTGATGTATCCATTGACACTATCATTAGCTTATGATATCTATCAAGCCTCACAATAAGAAAGCCAAGAACACCCACCTCCTAATACCAAAAATAGCTTCCCACATAGATACAACTACCAAAGAAGGACACCAAAATATGATTCAGCCACCAAAACCTCCATCTAAACAAATGGGGAAAGACATAGGAAATGAATCTCCAACCAGAAAGATCCAACATCAAAAGCATAACCACATCCACTACAAAATAGAAAACAAATCTAAATATCCCAAAACAGTTGTGGCCACTTGCCAATAGCAAAGCCAAATAGGAAGTAATACAACACAGCCACATTGAGAGAAACCCAAGGAATGAAACACTAGCAACTAGCCAGATTAACCCAAAAATAGCAAAACTAGCACAGCTAGAAAACCAAAACTGATGGAACAACAAAGAATAGAAATCAATCAGTTTGATGGAAGACATAACCCCATTTGCTCGTGTATAATTGATTCAGAAGCCAATAGAAGATGACGCTTACCTGCACAATGAGGTTTAGGGAAGACAAACAAAGTTGGTAATAGGCAAGTGCAAAATGGAAGCCATGAGCAGAGGAGATGCACATAATAATGTGCTAGTAGAGAGAAGGAGGAGATCGGAGAAGAAGAAGAAGAATAAGATGAGATATGAAGAGATCGACTGTGGCGAGAAGAAATTTTTTTTTATCATGAGCAAAATAATCCTTCAGCACGAGGCTGAGCATAGAAGGGTAATTTGGATAAGAATCCTTCACCCTATAGTGGGCCATTCACTTCGAATAGTGTTGAAGCTTCATGGCAGCTGTGCAACAACTTCTCCATATTTGATGAAAATAAACGGAACTGCGGCGCAATTTTAACCATGCCAACGGGATACCGAATAGGCCCTTAATCAATATGTAAAATCATCTAATTTCTTCTTATTAAATCAAATTAATTCACACATTTGGGGAATGGGATTAAGATTAGAAAGCCTTTATCACATCTCTTAAGTCAAGCTAAATATAAAATCAAAAATGACATTAAGAAGCTTTGGTTTATTTTAAATAAACTTATTTGATATGATTTCCCTTAGGAATTAGTTGGATTGAATGAAATTACATGCTTGTGTTTTTTTTATTTCTTTCCAATCATATTAAAATATTGTATGCCACTTATAGTCATTCATTCATTTCTTTGAAAAATTAGTTAAAATAAATGATTTCCTTTATGTCAAATTTGCATATGTTGATTTAATTAAAAATATGTGTGGCTATTAGCACTATTAAATATCAAATGTATTTTTGAAAGCTTATTAATGAATAATAATACATGTTGTGACATTAGTTATACATACATAGGAGGTGCATGTGAATATAAGCTTAGTGTATGAAGTGAAGTTTCTTTCTTTCATTCATATGTTAATTTACATAAGTATGAATATTAGTGGGTATATTAGTTTGGATGTTCCTAGGATGCAAGACTTTAAGTAGCCCTAAGGAGGTCTTTACCTCACTCCCGTGGTGCTAACAATGGAGACATACCTGTTTGATTTCATTTTTATGCATTTTGACATTAGAATTTGGATAGCTTAATTCATTAACATAATAAATCAATTAAATTAAATCCAATTTTTGCATGATTTTATATTCTCATAATTGTTTATGCATCCATATATATTTAAGAATAGCAGGTATAACTAGTCTGGACACCCGAGGATGCACGACTTTAAGTACCCCCAAGGAGGTTCCTACCTAGTTCTCTTGGTCAAACAATGGAGAAGTACTTTCTTAGAACTTTCATACATTTGAATGTGTATTTAGCTAATGTATTAGAGTCCTCTTTTTCTAAAAAAAAATTATTTATGCATTCTGCATTTAAGTGTGCAAAATAATATATATTGCATATATAGGTATGCTTAGGGCTTAATCATGTGCATGTTGTATATGATGGAAAGAAATGAACAAACCTGTGTTGTGTAATAGTAATTAACTCTAATTAATCTTAGGATGGCTTGGATTAATTTAAAAATATATAATAAGTCATTCACTAAAGAGAATTCATTCAATTAATTTGCTTTAGATTTGACTTAGGGCAGGGATAAAAGACTGTGATGCTCTCTTTCATTCTCTTTATAACACTTAGTTGTTAAGTGTAAACCAAATAAAATAGAAGAAAACATTAAGCAAAACTTACAAATCAACTAAGCCACTTAAAGTGAAACCACCCTTCAAATTAAATCTTTTCCCACTTAGAAAATTATAAGAAAACCTAGTTAATGCATACCACACAAGCCTTAATACACACACCTTAGATTAAGTCACCACTTTTAGCCTTATGTTAGGGCGGTGCATGGAGTGATGTATGTTTTGTTTAATGATGTATTTTTGTAGACTGGATATTAGGGTGTATGCTTCATAGATGGGATGTTAGGTTGTGATTAGCCTAATCATATTTTTTGCAGGAGATTGTGCTTAAGGGATGCTTAAAATAAATATGAATGCTCTCTTTTGTAGGTTGCTTAACCCCTAAGCATAATCTAAGTTAGTATAGGTGGATTTGGTTACCCATATGCAGAGTCCTAAGTCCAAATTATTCATATAACTGCTTGGGTTATATGGTGTGTTTAGCTAATATTTATTTTACAGGTGTAGCTAGATTTACTTTTCCTACTCTTAATGTAATTTTGCATTATAAATTAGGATTAGTGTTATGGGGGATTGGGATGAGCGGAGGCTAGAAGGTTTAATCCTGGGAGGCCCCGTGATGCCTTGAAAGCAAGCAAATCAAATGAGGAAATGAAGGAGATATGAAGATAAGAGGCCCCCCCTCCAATAGCATTTATTTATTTATAATCATAATTATTTTTTTATATACTGGGTTGTATAAGGGTAGAACTTGGCTACCCATTTCTCTTTTTGGGTTATACCAGGAAAATTTATTATTCGCAGGTATATTGATTGATGTTTTGTTTACAATTGTGTAATAAAAATGGAATGTCTTTTTCTAGTTTCTTCATATATGGTGATTTAATGTGTGGCCTAGATCTAATTAGGCTCTCAAGAAAAAAATAAACTTTCTACCCTAATTACAACTCATAACTAAATTTTATAAATAACTCATAACCTCACTTAAAGCTTAGGTATTAAATCAAGATAATTAAAAGATTTAGTAACCCCTTAGCTAATATCATACATTCATCGTCTATTATTCTTGTAAAATGAGGGCCTCCGTTCTGCATGCATGGGAACCGCTTGACCTATGAGAGTAACTCCTATTGACAGAGCTTCACCCTCTTCTCTCTTGATTTAGCCCATAAATCATTTCATCATGCATTTAGACATATAAAAATCCTATGATCTTTGTCAAAATGAAGAGAGTCCAAAATCAAATAAAAAATTTATAAAATTTGTATTATACTAAGTCATTATTCATACCACTCATGCTCTAGTCTCTTAGGGAGTGGGTTTAAGAACTTTATTTTCTTTCTAAATAATAACAATCTAACCATCTTGCAAAATATATGACTTGACCACATAGTTTTAAAATGTAGGAAGAGTTAGCTGGCTACCACTCTGTGGTTATAAGTCAATTGGGTGGTTTACCCTCTCTCTTATGGAGGTAAATCATATACCCATTTTTGCTTAGATTAGAAGAACTTTGGCCCTCACTAGAGCTCTCTAGATTTAGAATCTGAGGTTACTGTTTCTCTCAGGCTACAAGCTAAAACACTCACCTCTTAGGCATTTTCACAATCTTGTATTGTAGGATTATAAGTCCTAGTTTTCTAATAAAAGTCAACTCAAATAAATAATTCTTCTCAATTTCAAACACACAAAGCCCAATAATAGAATAGATTATAATGCTCACTAGGTTTCTTAGTATCATGAGCATTCTTACTTTTCTCTTTTGATTTTGATAATAAGTCTCTCCTTTTGATCTATCTTGATTGATTTTCCAAACATAATCAATTTATTAATAGTCATATCTTTGAAATCTTTGGAGATAATAATTACCTACTTTAATCAAGAGTATTACTAAGGAACTCACCTTCCTTATGATATAATTAACTATGAGAGCTTTTCCCCATAGAGAACTTTAAACTTGGTTTAATATAAACCATACTTTATTCATCCATGTAAAGTTGGGAAAAATCTCTCAAGACCCATCATGCCTTAGAGTCCTTATTAGATGATTAAGTCCATTATATGGCAATGATTTCTATCTTTTGAGATAGTGCTATTCCTTAATGTCATCTATCACCTCAATAAGTACACCCTATCATGGAGTTCCCATACATGATTTCAAAACAAATACCACAAATTTTTTGGCATCTCCATATTCTATCTTTTAGTAGCGCCCAAGCATCGATAGTGGACTTTCATTTCATGTGTGTCCTAGACTATCTCTCTTCCACCACAGCTTATTTCATTCTTAAGCAAAGCTAGACATCCTCTAGTTGTAAGATCTCCCTTAAAGGCCTTAAAACCCCATTTGTTCCCTAAAAAAATAAAATTAACTAATGAAAGGATTTGACAAAAATTTAAAACCTCCCTACCACTATCTTGGTGAGGCAAGGTTCATCTTAATATTTAAGAAAATAAACTCTTTCACAAACTGCCACTTTCCAAAAGCACTTTTCCAAAATTCACATAACAAATAATTTTGTACAAAATAAAAAAACACAAAATTCATATAACCAAACCTCATTTAACAATCCCCATGATTGTTACATGGAGGTTATTTTCAAAATCAAAATCAAAATCTTCACCTTTTTAAAATAGTTATCTTCATTCAACGTACCTAAATTTGTTGAATGAAGATCCTATCTTCAAATAAAATCATAGCATAAAATTGAAACTCCACTTAACATATTTCACATATGCTAGAGTTTAAGTTTTCCTCTTTTCAAAAGCAAGAAATCACACACACAAAATCAAGACATAGTTGAACTTCTATTTGACATATCTAAATTTCTCAAATAGAGTTCCCTTTTCTTTGGAAAATCAAAACAAGTTGAATTCTATTTGACACACTTACATTTGTCAAATAACATCCCTCTTTTCCAAAGTCTTGAGAATCAAAACACCTTTGGACTTCATTTAACATACCTAAATTTGTCAAATGAAAGTCCCATTTTCAAAATCACAAAATAAATTGAACCCTATCTAACATACCCAAAATTATTAAATAAGGTTTCCCTCTTTCAAAAATCATCAAATTACATTTGACTTCCACTTAACATACCAAATTTGTTAAGTGAGAGTCTCATTTTTAAACACAAATCAAATCACATTTAACTTTCACTGAACATACCAAATTTGTTAAGTGAGAGTTTCATTTTCAAACACAAATCAAATCACGTTTGACCTTCACATAACATACCAAATTTGCTAAGTGAGAGTCTCATTTTCAAACACAAATTAAGTCACATTTGACTCCCATTTAACATACCAAATTTGTTAAGTAAGAGTCTCATTTTCAAAAATCATAAATCACACTTGACTTCCACTTAACATACCAAATTTGTTAAGTGAGAGTCTCTTTTTTTAAAAGCAAATCAAATCACATTTGACTTCCACTTAACATACCAAATTTGTTAAGTAAGAGTCTCATTTTCAAAAGGAAACAAAAAAAATAAATAAATAAATCAAAACACATTTGACTTCCACTTAACATACATAATTTGATAAGTGAGAGTCTCATTTTGAAAATAAAATAAAATAAAATAAAAAAGCAAATCAAAACACACTTTGTTCTTACTTAATAGATCAATTTCTTAAGTGAGAGCCTCATTTTCAAATCAAACTATTGACCTCACTTTTAGAGTGAGTTCCCAACTCCCTTATCATAGATCTAGGACTCTTATAGACACTAAGAGCTCATTAGTCTTAAGACCCTTATAGAGGTGAACACTTAACCTAAGCCTAGAGACTTAGAAAGGTTAGCTATCGGAATGGTTATGCCTTAGGGACTTAGGAAAACTTGCCTACCCTATGGCCTAAACCCAATCCTTGCTTTCCTTCTCAAACCAAACCTCCTCAAATTCAAATTCCAAATCCAAATCATAAATCAAATTCCAAGTCAAATGATTAAAGCCCTTAATCAAACCTTTTAAGCCCTTTGATTTCATCTTATGGACTTAGCCTTAACTAAATTCAAATCAACCCCAATTCAATTGATTTTCTCAAATATCAATTCAATCTCAATTCCAAATCATAAATCAATTATAAACCAAACAAATCAAATCAATCCAAGATCAAATTTTCCTCTTAAGACTTATGAACCACTCTATCAGCCAAATATAATTCTAAACTATTCCAAACAAAATTGATTTCTTTAAAACTGTTTCCTTCATTTATATTCACAATATAAATGAAATTTACCCTCCAATGACCAAAATCAAATCAAACTAAATAGGTTTCCTATCTTAGCCCTTTTGACCTACATCCATAAGCTTGGTCAAATTTGCTTCCAAATCACTCCCTAGTAATTTTCTAATGAACCATTTATATCCTCATTTATATTCCCAAATATAAATGAGATATAAATCCAAATGGCTAAAACCAAATCCAAAATCAAACCAAAATCCAATTTAAGCCTTTTTAGCCAATTTCTTGGACTTGGCCAAATCCTATCCAAACCAACTCAAAATCCAAATGTTTTTTCATGGATTAATTATTCCTTCAATCAATCATCCAAATATAAACATAAACTACAATCATCAAGCCAAATCAAGTTAACCCAAATCAAACCCAAGTTAGCCTTTTTGACTTGAAAATTTGAAATGAGCCAAAATCATCAACTCTGAATTGATTAAAGTTGGATTTATATTTTAATCCTTGGCTCATATATGATTTCAACTAAACTTGAATCAAGTCAAAACCAAACCAATTGACCCATTTAGGTCCATTTAACCTAAAGTGACCTAAAAGACCTTTTTGAGCTAAGTTCTAATCCAACCCAAATTGGATTGAACTAAGCCCATCCAAATCTCATATCATGATCAACAATCATCCTAGGTTAATCAATTATCTTGAATTAGGTCAAATTAAGTCAACCTAGTCCTTTGACCAAGTCAACCTTTAACCCATATGAACTCAAACTAGCCAAATTGTACCATAAGCCAAATTGATTGCAAACCAATGGCTCAAGTTCATTCCTGATTGATTATTGAACTTGAATAAAGCCATAATTAAGCCCAATTTGACCAATTGGTCAACCTAACCGAACTTTGCCCAAATTGACCTAAGAGATAAAATTGGCTAAAATCTAAATTAAATATAAATTGATTCAAATCAAAGCCTACAATCATTTTTAATTAACTAATTGAACTTGAACCAACACTAACCCAAGATTTGGCCAATTTAGTCAAATTGGTCAACATGACCCATTTGACCTATAGAAATCCAAAGAGCCAAAATCAAATCCAAAGCAAATTGAACCAAACCAATAACACCAATACACTTCAAATAGTCATGTGAACTTGACCTAACCATTGTTTAATTTTGACCAATTGGTCAACTTAACCCAATTTGACCTAAATAGGTCAAATCAAGCTAAATCAAACCAACTAAACTCCAAATCACTTGAAACTTGGGCCAACCCATTTTGACTCACCTCAAATCCCAAATCAAATTCATAGCCAAATGAATACTTTTTGCCTTGGGTCTAGAGCATCCCATGAGATAAGACACTTGCACTTTTGGTCATTTCCTTCCCTTGGCCACTTGGCACCCATTCATTAGTCCACTTAGGCACCAAGGTCCCTAGCTAACCTGACCCATGGGTGGTTGGGTCGACCGTGATTCATGGGGAGGTGAACTCACTTCCCATTCATCCACTTGGCATCAAGGACACCCACTTCCTTTGCCATGGTAGCCACCTCCCACCCTTCCTCCACTCATGAGAGGCCAAATGGAGTGATTCTTTGCCAGCCCCCACCTCCCCATCACAACCATTGATCTGAAATGCCAAAAAAACCATTGCCATCTGATCTAAAGAATGAGGGGGGTATACCCCCCTCATTCTCACTCAAACCAACACACTCACACTCGATTCAAACCTAACACACTCTCCTCTCCTTCCTAGAGCCATGTCCACTATTTCAGCTCCCACTATTTCTCAAGTTTTATGAAACTAAAATAGAGAGGATACCATTGATCAACATTTGCTCATTTTGCAACCAAAGTGCAATTAACTTTGCACGCACCATCCTTAGACCTAGATGAGCTGAAAAGAATCGCCTCCCATCACCTCTGATTGTTGGAAGTGGTACTTTGACTAAGGCTGATCACTTACATTCCGTGGGTTGGTCTTCCGAGCGATCTACACCAAATCAAAGTTTATGCAGCTCAACAGGGTTGTGTTTCTACCAAATGAGGCTTTCAATCGAATTACCATCATAAGCTCCAGTGAGGTATGCCATTGAAATCGAGCTTAAGCTCAAAATAGGTTGGCCCTTTGTGAAGAAAAATTCTATTTCATGTTATTTCCACCATTGGATGTGTTTGTTGTGCTTCTCAGAAGGTGTGGGATTGGTTTGATCTCCATTTAAGCTTGGGTGAGCTCGAAACAAGTGAAGATCGATGGATGGTCTCTGTCTCTCACCGCTCAAAACGAGATAGATCACGGACCGTCCATTTCGTGTGATCAGAACAGACGATCCTGATCTGATCACACTTAGATCCATTGATTTAATCCTTTAATAGCATTTAATCATGATGCCGTCGATCTTAGATCGATGACCCACAAAATGCATTATTCCATCGGCACAGATTTGATGTGATAACTTAAATAACCAATCCCCCGCACACATGAAAGGCATGCCGGCGTCGTCACGCCAAGTGGCGTTGATAGAATTAGGGGGTTAATTAGGTTAATTAATCCATTTTTAATACTGAAACTTCCAAAATTCAAAAATAATTATAGAAAAATAAAAAAAAATACAAATAAGGGCTCATTTTAAAGATATTTTAAAGGTGAATCCATTAAAATTATTATTAATTAATTTTGAGCAATAATTTTTTACTTAATTAAGATTTAATTAAAAATTTAATCAACTTAATTACTCTTTAATTAAATATCCAATTAATTTTAAACTTTTTAGAGATGTTTATGGGGATGACCTCTGCCTCCCCTAATTTTTTTGAAATTTATTGGATAATTAATTAGGGAAATCAATGGATTAAGCCTTAATTACTCTCCTATCTTAATTAATGATAATTAAGAAAATGAATAGTAGATTAATTAATTAATTAGTCTTAATGACCTCTATTAATAGTGGAGAAACTTAGGAAATGGATTGAGACCCCTCCTCCAATCCTTTCTTTAAATCTTCATCATTCCTTCTTTAAATAGTAATTAATTAAAACTCATTAATTAATTAATTAACAAAATCAATCAAAATACAAATTATATCTAAACTTTAGTTAACTATTTGAAAGGATTTAGGGATTGAGAATTAGGCTTCCTTCTTTGTCTCTTTCCCTAAGTCCATTTCATATTGTTGATTAAGGGCAATTAAGATTTAATTAGATAATTAATGAACTTAATTAATTTGATTGAATCTATTTTCCTTGATTAACTCTTGGGTAGCTCTTTAGGTGTTCAATAACCTAAAGAGAGCTAACTAAATTATGGTTAGCTCACATGTGTGGAAAAATCACAAGAGTAGTTAAGTAAGCTCCTTAAGCTTAATTAATTAGTATTTATGAGCTAATTGCATTAAGCCCCTTTCATTTCATGGGAGCATTGTTATTTACTTTTCTATATGGTTACATATCATATAGCTCATAATTGTTTAATTAATCACCTTAAGGTGACATAAGTAAGGGTTAATTAATTGATTTAATCCATGCTTAACTTATTCAATCTATAAAATCAACCTAATTGCTTTTCATTAAATCAAATTAACTCACACATATGGGAATGGGATTAGGACCAGAAAACCTCTTTTACATTTCATAAATCAAAATCAAAAAATAGCTTTAAGAAACTTTGGTTTATTTTAAATAAGCTTCTTTAATGTGATTGTCCTTAGGAATTAGTTGATTGAATGAGATTATATGCTTGTGTTTATTTACTTCTTTCCAATCATATTAAAATGTTGTATGCCATTTGTAGTCATGCATTCCTTTCAAAATTAATTAACTAAAAATGATTTTCTTTATGTCAAATTTGCATGTGTTGACTTAATTAAAAATATGTGTGGCTATTATCAATACTAAATCTCAAACATATTTTCAAAAGCTTCTTAATGAATAAGAATATGTGTTGTAATTTTAGTTATATATATATATATATATGAAGTGCATGTGAATATAAACTTAGTGTATGAAGTGAAGTTTCTTTCTTATATTCATATGTTGATTTACATAAGTAAGAATGTTAGCGGTATATTAGGACATCCAAGTGGATGCACGACTTTAAGTAGCTTAGGAGGTTCTATCTCACTCCCTTGGTGCAGAACAATGGTGACATACTTGCTTGATTTCATTCTTATGCATCTTTGACATTAGAATTTAGATAAAGCCTTAATTCATTTACATAAATAAATCAATTAAATTGTATCCAACTTTTGTATAGTTTTCATTTCTATGGTTGCTTGTACATTCACATATATATAACAATAGTGGGTATATTAATCTGGACATCCTAGGGACGTACAACTTTAAGTAGCCCTAAGGAGATTCCTACCTCACTCCGTTGGTGTGAAACAATGGTGCCACACCTACTTAAAATTAT